>CANNZV010000996.1:0-20453 GCA_947561585.1 Caprella mutica
ATAGCGTATTGAACTGAAACCTGCTTTTCTACAATAAATTTGAAGATTGAATACTGCATTTTTTTTATTAGTCTACCTCGTCTAATAATAATAATTTATAATATATACATATATATATTTATATTTTATAATAATATATAATTTATAATAATATATATTTATAATAATATAATAATAATTTATTGATATTGATAAAAAACAGTAATATATTTTTCAGTTATTTCAGTTAATCTCCTAATTTTCTCTTTAAATCTATGTCATGGTCAAAAATCACTCAATTTTCTGCAAAATATTTTGTATTGTACAGCTTTGTTGGCTGTTGTCTCAAATTGACTGATTTGTGACAGTGAAGCAAGGCAAGACACTTAAAGAAGAAAATGGGAGTTAAGCAGTATGAGTAACTTGATTTTATCCATTACTGTTTTCTATACTGGCAATAAATAATCTGATTTTATAACTTAAGGTTCTTCAAAATATTATCAACTTTTGAAATAGAAATTTTCGAGAGTAGTAATTCTTACGGTAGTGTAAAATCATTAGTCAAACCAGTCATGTATTATACATATTATCACTAGACATACACATATTTTACTATTTACCTTCACATCTTGGATCATTTATTAAGCTGAGCATTACATAAATTCGCTTTATTTCAATATTTAGCTATTCATAATCAGGAATAAATTCCTCGGTCAATTCTTATGGAATCAATTGTTTATCCGACCATATTACATTATCAATGGAAAAAATATACATAGTATGATCAGATCACTGCGGTGAAAAACCAGTATAATTTTATTAAAATGAATAAATTTATTTTAAGAAATTGGTGAAATATTGGCAGGACCAGGTCAAAAATCAGTGCCAAATGAAACCAAATTAATTATTAAGCATTAACTTAATAAGCATTAGTCTAAATAGTTCCCTCAGTAACTAATTCAGGAAATGTTATGTAATAAATACTAATATCCTATTATTTCAATCTGCAACTACATAGTTTCATAAAACTACTGAAAAGTAAGAAAAAAATTTTTTGTCCCATTATTAGTTTCACGTTACTGAATAAATTAATAGTTTAATTTAATTTACTTTATTTCCCAAAAATATTGAATACAGTTCCAATTTCGATGAAAATTGTCGAAACTAAATAAGGATATAATATATTATTGAAAACAACTATTAAAACAATTTAATAGTTGATGCTTTTCTTGTCCGATATTTTAGGATGATCAGCTGATTGGTATCTCTGTGTGGTAGATGACAATCGAATTACAATCGAATTTATTAGATATAAATTGCAATTTATTAGATTGTTGTTGCATTAAACATATTTTATAATTAATACTAATGCTTGTTTAATATCGACGTATAAGTGAAATATTGATTTTAAAGCAGTTCCTCACAAAATGATACTGTCAACTCTCACAATTTCTTTGATATTCATTTGCAGTAATTATTCCTCACATTATTTCATTTTAGCAGGTGCATTTTATCAATCTAAGAAATGAAGTCCTGCTGAGAATACCCTGCAAATGGTATATTAATTCTTTTGTGTCACCCTATCCAGAGGCTTAATGTGGAGAAACTTCACTCCTGAGATTTTTTGGAAGAAGAAATCTCCTTACATCTCAATTTATATTCTCCTAAAGAATTAGATTTACTATAATATCAACTCGGAGAGGGTGGTACTCAGATCCTTTATCTGATATGACTATAAGTTATAATTTTCAATGAAATATTGTATAAAACTTTTTTTTACTTTATTTTTATTATTATTATGTAAATAATAGTGTTCAATTTACTTAACAAATAGTCACGTTGATTGATTTTACTTTACGTGTTTACCTCATTATGGAAAATAATAGTGGATTAATGTAATGACGAGAATGATCTAACGAAAGCAGTTTTCTTAGACAATATTTCAATGTTAAAGAGTAGCTCTAATTTTCTTAGAAGTATTCCAAGTTTGGTAAAATTTCTGGCACTTTCGGATAGTTTCGAAAATGATTTTTAGTGTATTAGGTATTAATTAGGGAACTTTCTTCACAAAAATCATTAAAGTAAGTCTGAAAAAAATATATCCAACATTTGTTTTTTTATGCAAACATGCATTTCTCTTTCTCCAATCTATATTAAAAGGGCTTTATATATACAGAAGTTGAGTCTCTGTATATATAAATAGAAATACAGATTAATGCAGTATCTTTAATAGCAACTTTTGTTGTAAGTGGTATATGAAGCTATTATTAATTATTATTGGACTCTATATATATTCTAGGAGCTAAAGTATTGTGATTGGCTTCAACAATTTGATTAAAGTCTCTCTGTCTCTTTCAGACATCTTCGACTTTTAGTTAGACTTGAGATTTGCTGTCGAGGACGTTTTTCTCATCTTTCAATGGAATTCAATATTTTTGTGCCAGTAACTCTTGAAACACCGAGCATTCGGACAATTTCTGTTACACTCTCGCCTGTCGTGCTGGCATCGAAATTTTATTATTTTTGAGAGATTCCGAGATGTCTTTCATTTTAAATGACTATTACTACTTTAATTTTTTAATATCTAAAAACAATAACTCATTATAAACAAATAAGTATTTAAATTATTACTAAAAATTAAACTTAATTAATGCTTTTAGATAGAAACAATATTAAAAAACATACATTAAAAATATATATTTTATAGTTTTCTATAATATATTAAAGATAACAGTGACAAAATATTCGGTGTTTCTACTTTTCGGTGTGCACCTGCATATCTTCTCATTTTTAAATGAATAGCTTTTTAATGATGTATTGAGCATTTAGATATTTCATGACTGTTGATTGAATTTCCATATTATTTCTGATTTATCTTCAGTCATTTTTAATAATACTTATACAACTATACTTTATTTAACACCAATTTCAAATTATTTTAAAATCAATTAATTTACTTAAATAATAGTTTTCACGTTTCACACTATCTAAGTAATGAGTTAACAGTTGATACTGTACGAAAACCATTCGTTGGATGTTTTTAAAGATGTAGAGAGCTTACAACCGATACCTTTCTCCCATCCAGTTTATGATGGTCTTCTTGAGATCACTTTACGACACACTCACACGCATTTTACCTCGTTATTGCCATCGGAAGATGTCATGTAGCTGCAATTCGAGAGAGACATTGGACACGGAAAGTTTTGTTGCATAAAGCCACGTTATCGGTTTAGGGATATGTAATGTTAACTTTCTCTTAGCTGTTGATTTCAGGTAACTCAATATTTCTAATGTCATCAAAAAATTCTTTGAATAAAAATGATAATAAATTTGATTCATAGATATTATTTTTAGAATGAACTTATTCATAATTTTCCAATGAAATACTAATTAAGATACTATTTGATTAGTCTTGATGGATATAAAATCCAGAAAACCTCAATCGAAAAGTAGATTGATATTTATTGACGTACGTACTGGATTTCTTAGACTTTTTTCGAAATTATATGAAATCATGACATTGTTGATACTACTGTACCAGCTTATTAGAAGACATGAATCAATGGAGAATTTTGGACTTTTGAGACCTTGATCTTAAAAATTTGAAGAAGCAAATGACCCTCAAATTTTGGCTCTTAAAGTAATATTATTGAGATGAAGAAATAGACTCCTTTAACATAAAAATGGCATTCATGAAATTCATAGATAGTGGACTGTCAATTTTAACTAGAAAAACTTAAAATAATTTCTCTAAAGATTTGACAGACTCTGATATTGACGTCAAAAAACAATATATATGAAAGATTCAAATCAATATTTACAGTACATTCATTTTTTATTTAAACCGTAGTATATCAATAAAATACTTTTATAAGTTTATAAGTTAACAAATTATAAGTTTTCAGTGTAACTGTATATTTCAAGCTCTCTCCCTATATAGTAAATAACTATTATGTTATTTATAAGTGATGTGTTTTTCATTCACAGTAGCAGATAGACTCGTGTCGTTGGATATTGAAAAATGTACTCTGAATTATTAATAAAAGTATAGAAAACTAATATTTTATTTACACATACTGTTAATTAAGATTATATTACAGGCAGCTTCGAAGCCGTGGCATCATAATTTTTGGCAAAAATATACCTGAAATTATATCGATGAAACACTATCCAATTACGTTAATAGATATAATATTGCAGAATTTTCGCAATAATTCCAATAAGCCAACAATATATTGACAAACGATTTGGATAAATGAAATTATTAGCTGTAAAGTTTATTTATGAGTAAATATTATTGAAAATATTTTCTTAAAAATAAATAGGCGCATTAACTAAATAATTGAATTACAAGATAATATAAGTAATTTAGTTCACATTTTTGCCTCTGTGTAAATGTACACATTAATATTTCTGAATGGCTCTCCTTGCCATGGGCTCACATTTCACTTCTCCATAGCCTCACCATTCACCTTTTGTCACACATTGTCAAGGTCCAGAGACTGGCCATTGTTGGAACTCATTCTTTGATTTCGTTAGAGAAAAATAGCTTTCACTTAGCCTCCGTGGGATTTTTAATATTATCTCATTGTACATAATGCTCTATGGAACATGATTAATTTAATTATCGTTGTAATATTACCCTCATTATTTCTGGACAATTTTAGTTTATTTTGTGCTGATTAAGGAGGGTCCTATTTTAAAGAGGTGATATTTTGTAAGGTAAGAATTATTTTACATAATAAATGGTGGAAGAGCATGAAATTTTTTTCTTCTGAAATACGAGTTTAGCTTACTCGTATACCATTCCCTAAATTTATTTCGACAGCTATCAGTGAATTCCCATTAACATTATTCACTGTATCTATATAATATTTGCCAATTATTATTGTTATGAGCCAACTGATTCCCCCCAAAGATCAATGGGTATTATTAGTGTCTTACTTTTTCGTACTGTAACTATCAAGGCATTATATCTAATCGATAATATATTTATAGTACAAATGTCTTCCGTCTTTGGTGACAATAATAAAACAAAAGTTCTTTTATTAAGAGCTCATATATTAGGAACCATTCCTTTTTCTAGACTCTACAAATTAATAAAAGAAGTTTCTGTTTGTTTTCAGCGTCGCACAATTTGTCGAGCTGACGTCAGCATTTTCAATCTATCAGCGAAAAGGGTTCGCAAAGTCCTCTGCTATTTTCCCTCCCGACAGGATTAAACAAATAACTCATTAATTATTAATTTACAATGAACAAAAAGGGATTAACAGTTTGTGAAAATTTTATTCTTTTGGTCATAATATAATAAGAAAAGTTAAAAGATAATAGCTATTAAGATTAGTAAGTAAATTTATATTTCATTTAAAAATATATAATCAATGGGTAATTGGGGCAATTAAGGAACTATCTAACAATTTGATAATTCCTTATTCATTTCGAGTGAAAGATCTAACTATCACTATATTAAGTGATATTTTATTTTTTAGGGCTACATTTTTAGACTATCTTACTACATATTTGAAGCTTCATCAACTACAAGAAAAATTTACCAAATAAAAATCACAAAAATTAGTAATTAGAAGAATTAGTTTGAAAAAAATAGGTTGAGTTTAGATGTAATTAAGATTTATTTATTTTAAAAAAATCACTCTAATAATTAAAAATTCAAGTTTTCATAACGGTAGTAACTGTTTAACAACTCTAACCTTTCTCTCATGTCATAGCTACTTCTCTAGTGAGTTTAATATTATCAACTAGATAAAACAAATTAGTTCCTTCTGTGTGTGGATATAGTTTGCTAACAGTAATCCATTAAGTTGGTCACCTCTTGAAACACTTCAACCTGAAATATATTAACACAACTCAGGTCAATAGTTCAAGAGCTTTAATAATACTCCAATTTGGATGAAGTGGAATTAATATCCATTGCGATTAATGGAGGGTATATATACATATATGTTGATATATTTCGCCTAACAATATCATATACAATGTGTTATTCAATTATTTAAAAGAAAGGTTTTTATTGTTTTGCAGTATAGTAAGATAAATACTCAATTGAAAACTAAGTTTAGCAATAAAAAGTATTTGTAGATACAATAAGACTAATGGACAATTTTTTAAAGTCCCATTATTAGATGAGATGTGAAAGCAGTGATATAAAGTTATATCATATATTAAATTGACATCTATAAGAATATTATTTGTAAATAAGTATATACAACTCTCTATTTTATGAATCCCTAAAGCTAAAACTTTATAGATACTATATTATATACAATGTGTTGATTATTTAATACAGTATTATGTAATAGTAATTTCTGTGAAACTAATATCATTCTTCGTTTATTACATTAAATATAAATAAAACTGTAACTATAGAGTCCAAAGCAATTGGATTTATGCTATACTAGCCATATTATATTTTTCAGAGTAACCGGTATAAATAAATGGTATCCAAATAAAATATTGAGTTGAATAAGTCGTAATTTTTCGTATATTCGTAATTATTTATCACATTGTGTTATCAAATATGTATACATAAACAAACATAATTATAGGGACAGTGAAATAAGTTCGACATTCATCTTTATTGCAAAGGAACGAGTTTACATAAACACGTGAAACTTATCAAAAATAGTTTTACACACCTGTGGGTGTTTTCTAGAATATTAGCAAAATGAAACAAATATTCACATAAAAATTCAACTATTGCATTCAGAGACCGAAAAAAATACCGATCAGAAGATCAGGAATAGTTATTGATAAATTGATCATTGACTATAATTAGATAAACAAAATTAGTATTTTGTGAAGAGTCTTTCATTTTTTATGACCTTGCTGCATTAATTGTTAAAGGAATCTATCTCTTCTCGGCAGAATGATGGAGTTATCTTCTGCCACCTTTGATATTTGGGACTGCATTCTTGAACTCCTTTAAAAATTACCTTCTAAAGATTTTCTTTGGAGTTTAAGTCGTGGCTCTGAACAGGACAGCTCATAAGAGAAACTCGATCGTTCACTTTCAATGTACAATTTCATAGATTTTTCTTTCATTAAAATCCGTGGATGAATATCGAATGATTACAAACTGCTGCGTTGACCACCCAATGTAGATGGACGATAGGGATTTTTTCCGTTGCAAAAATGATATTCCAAATTATTATGCTACCGCTTCCATGTTTCACAGTTTTCTTCACACCTTCCACGGATAGTTGTTCACCGACTTTACGCCGAACACACTTTTTGCCATTACTATCAATTTTATTAAGCTTCGATTCGTCGTTGAAATGAACTACGGACCACTGATTATTTGATCAATTAAGAAACATGCTTATAGGGAAACTGAACCGTTTACCCTTTGATTCTTTTTAGATATCAGAGGAATTAATCAGAGCTTTTAATCCTACCCTGTTCATTCTTCTTGAAACTGTGAATCGAGAAACACTAACACCATTTTATTCACTATTTGAGAGAGAAACCTGCAGCAATATCTAAACAGTCCATTTGTAAAGTATCCCGTGAACGATTTTCTATAGACGTAATTTTCGATGGTCTACCTGTTCTGTCTTTTTCATTGATAGAACAGAACTCTTCAGTAGTAGAAATAATACGGTGCATAAATGCCCCTATAGTTGTTTCTATGATACTGAGAATTCAGAAAATGAACTTTAATCCTTTTGATGGGACAAATTGAGACAGTGCGATAGTTGTTTCCAAGTAGCAGGTGTAATGGCGGCGAATTTTTTGTTCCAATAATTTAATAACCTATAATATCAATTTTATACATTGAAACAGTGATTTGATAGGAGATTAGTTTGTTTACAACTATTCCACTGTTCCTTAACTTTGGTTCATCGTGTTTTTAGGCCTCTATGATTTCATTAGCTGAATAATTAGTTGAATATTTTGTATCTTTTTGTTAATATTTCAAGCATATATCACAGGATGGGTTACTTCATTTTTGATTAGTTTCATTCAATTTCGTCGACTCGATCTTTTACCATAAGTATAAATTATGAACTTGTTTCACTGCCCCATAAATTATATTCGCTACTGTATAACTTTTAAATTTGATTCTAGAGTGTTATTTAATTTAAAAGAACTGTTCATCCACATAATATAGAATGACATATAATATATATAAAAAATTTAAAAATGTATAGCTAGCTTAGATACAGTCTACATTAGAAACGAAAATTAAATTTCAAAAGAACATACTTTCTATACTCTGTAACAACAACAGAAGATTATGTCGTGATTAACAATATCATTTAACTTGAATGAATCATTATTTCCTATTTTATTATTCTACTCCAAGAGATAGCTTTTCACTTGTAGTATTGATTGTACAAAGCGGATAATAACATTTATATATTCGTGTTGGGAAGATATGAATAAAGAAAGTGTGTACCTGGTAACTTTTATTGCTGCTTTTTTCTTACAACATCGAAAGTGCCTCTTGTTTTGAATCTCTTCTTCCATCCATGGAGGAGATTCAGTTCGGTGAAAAAATGCTATAGCTTCAACGATAAAAATTGACAGGCAATATCTTACACTAAAAATTCAATAGCATCTAAAAACAGAAAAGGGGAAGGAAGGAAAAATAAGCCATCGTTTAGTTGAGGAGATAGCCATTTCTTAAATGTTGGACATGGATCTTAGCGAAAACCTATTTTAACCCTTTCCAGTCGACTGGGACACATATGTCCCAGGATTTGAATTGATTGAATCTGTCTAACTTTCCCACTGAAATGCTTGGATTGCACTTACATGACAGTGAAAGCTCACAGCTATAACTTATCAACCACCAACAGCCGTATTACTTAGTAAGAGTTGCATTATGTATGAAGAAAAGTTTTTTTTAAGTTTATCTTCAAATGTTGATATAATATAGTTTACAGTCATTATTTTTACGTATTTTCATAAAGAAACATAGTAGTAATACGCATTTTTATATAATAACTCAAATGAAACGCATTTTATATTAGATATTTGGAGAATGTGAATAAATCTGGCTACTGGCACTCATGTATCCCACCCACTTATATTCCATTGTATGAAAATATATACATTCCAAAGCGAGTCATAATGATTCATGAATACTTATATTTTCGTTATTTAAGAGTTTGGTTTTAAATAAACACATATATATTGATATTTCCATTTGAATAAGGGAACCTGTACTTCATACTCTTGAAGTGCCGTTAGCCGCAAGGAAAACTTATATAAGTGCAGTTCGCTACTGATGGGACATATTTGGTTCCAACTCCTAAAATGATAAATTGAGAAAAATAATTGCCAACATTCCATCTAAAACTTAACGCCATTTGTATATATTTCATTTATTTTTCTACTGAATAGCAAACCAAGTCTAAAATTTCTTATTATCATAGCAAAGAATAACAAATTATCAATGTTTCATAACAACAAAGCAATAAAGTTTCTATTCAGAGATTGAAACAAAGGGAAATTTTCTAAATATGATCATACATCCAGATAATGGATAGTTATACCTACTAAAAAAAAAGTATTATAATAACGTTCGGCAATAGAATCATATTCCTATAAACTCAAAATATGCCTAAATATATGTTCTAATATACCCACTTTTATAAATTTATTTCTGGTAGTTTAATTATAGAGACGTTCGTTGAAAAAAATACGAGATTCCAAAATCAAAATCTGTTAAATTCTTTAACACACGGTGGACCGGCGAGTCATTTTAACCCGCGAATTATTTTTGACTCGTTAACATTTCTAAGTTAGTGTACCAATATGTATGAAATTTACTGACTTTTCATGAATATTCGAGGTTAATATTCATGAGAAATTTACAATTTGTCTCTACATTGTTTAAAAAGTTATCTTATCATTTACCTCCAAAGCCCAGCGGGTCATTTTAACCCGCTCTCATAAAATTTCATTTTGACGTTAACTTGGGTGCTGCCAAATTGAGATAATTAATTGACAAGTCTAAAAAGTGTCGCAAAACACTTGTATGATAATAGTTGAGCACTTTCACACTCATTTCAGTACTGTCTAAACAACCAAACCAGTAAACATGTTTCCAAGAACGCTCACAAATGATGAAATAAATACATTTTTTAGGCAACACCTATGGACGACGAATCATACGACAAGATTTTCGTAACTATTGATGAGCATCTCCTTTCAACAAATTCGTGATATCAGTTCACTCAATACATGGCTGGTGAACCAGGTAATTCGGTGACA
Organism: Caprella mutica; assembly: GCA_947561585.1. Classification (NCBI taxonomy): domain Eukaryota; kingdom Metazoa; phylum Arthropoda; class Malacostraca; order Amphipoda; family Caprellidae; genus Caprella; species Caprella mutica. The sequence continues at coordinate 10,219 of CANNZV010000996.1, forward strand.
ATTTAGGTTACTTGTGATTGCGACGTGTGAATATTTGGAAAATGGATTTCCTCATTTGGAAGAGATAGATAGCGGCACAAAGAGAAATCATTATCAATACGTCATTTTTGAACTTATGGGCCTTTTTCTGGTACAGGACAGAATGTTACTACAGACAACCTTTTCCCCGTCTGTAAGACTAGCTGAGAATTTACTGAAGAAGATAAAAGTCATCGGAACTATGCATTGTATTTTATTTAAGAAGTTCACCCTTATATAAAATCGCCCAAGAAGCCTCCGTATTCAACAATGCTACTCAAGAATAAGAAGAAAATATAGCAAAATAATGTTCTCTCTGCTTCATACTGATTCGTCTATCTCAATTACTGTTCCTAAAATATTTCAGACTCTGTAGGACAAATTCTGTAACCAATTATATTAGGAGTAGATATTGTTATTCAAATGGTAAGAAGGTAAAGTATAAAGTAGTCATCACTTCGTTCGCCCTTGCATAATTTATTATGATGTTGCTACTCAATTTGTCAGATACAATTGTAAAGGTTAATATAATCCAGATATACTAATTGTGCTATATTGAGAGGTTACAGGTACTACAATATATGTGAAATTTCATGGTGAAACAGATCTGACGAGGAAAAATCAGATTTTGACATGGTGCCTTCAACAACTGAAAGACTTGTGAACAATTCTGTGATCTACACTTGAAAGTACTGGGACTAAACTAGAAAAACGATGTAGGAGTCTAAGAGATGCAAATGTCCTCCTGCCTGTGGAAATGTATACTTCACGTATTATAATTATTTGGCTTTAATATTTGTGTTTGGTCTACTTGCATTTTAAACTTTGATCTACATACAATATTTCACTTGTCATAATAAAAAATGTGAACTAACAATAAATAATGTTTTAACTATTACTAACTAAAAAAACCATGTAAAAACCTCTGAATATACCGTTATCTATTAATGAAACTGTTTTATGCAACAGATAAATCCTTCATTCATCGAATAATTAAAACCTAATAACATTTTTTAATAGTGCGGGTTAAAATGACCCGCATTTAACCTAGTGTTAAATAGACTCATTTTTTTATATAGCTGCATGCAAAAAGGAAGTCTATAGTTATCCTTCGCTGAAATTTTCACGATGTTACAAAAGTCAGAAACATTGTTCAATGCATACCGTTCTATTTACGGTAGATAATTCCATAGATAGAATGTAACCTTACCAAAAGGCGTGTTTCAATACATGGATTATGTTTCCACGCAGAGAAAATCCAACGTTAGAGCATAAAACTCGTTTGAAATTATTCGAGAATATTAATCAAAATACAGCACACGTGTAAGATAATAAGTTTCTCGCTGAAAAAGTATGTTACATAAAAAGAGCTATCTCGAAAATGAAAATAATTGTTATTCATTTCAAACGCATTTCCGTTATATATTTATTCATATTATTTCAACGTTTTCTTTTCACTGAAATAAAATACGTACGTGGTAGGATATTTACCCCGTTTTGAAATATCGTAATGGCTTCAAAGACTGACAGACAACACTAATGTTTTATTAAAAAATAATTTGAATTGTCTTTTATTGAGGTACCTAATCATCATAAAAATATAGATTTTCAGACAAAATCAAGAAGTAGTCTGGCTGTAGATATATATAGGATCCGGTTTAAATTTCATATGTATAATATATACATATATGACATGCAATTTACTTAAGATAAATAGTTAAGAAATGAAATACAAGTGAGACCAGAACTATAGAATTAAATTACAGTAAACTAATGCAGTCTATGATGTTTTTTCATATTACATCTAATGGAAAATATATATTGATATAATTAAATATTAGCTTATAATCTAATAATTCAGCATATCTAGTGAGCTGTATCCCTCAAAGGAAACTTCCGGCCAACTTTCGGAATTCATAACTTAGGTAGCGTAATTAGATTGAAATACTTCATGATACTTCGAATATCATACTGGAATATTCAGTAATTTCGGATATGTATATTAGAAATGAATTACATTTTACTCGGTCTTACCTTTAAAACCGAAGATTCATATCAATTATCACGATAATTGATATCAATTAACACGAGGATTCATATCAATTATCACGAGGATTCATTGCAATTATCACGAGGATTCATATCAATTATTACGAGGATTCATATCAATTATCACGAGGATTCATATCAATTATCACGAGGATTCATATCAATTATCACGAGGATTCATATCAATTATCACGAGGATTCATATCAATTATCACGAGGATTCATATCAATTATCACGAGGATTCATATCAATTATCACGAGGATTCATATCAATTATCACGAGGATTCTTATCAATTATCACGAGGATTCATTGCAACTATCACGAGGATTCATATCAATTATCACGATAATTGATATCAATTATCACGAGGATTCATATCAATTATCACGAGGATTCATATTAATTATCACGAGGATTCATATCAATTATCACGAGGATTCATTGCAATTATCACTAGGATTCATATCAATTATCACGAGGATTCATTGCAATTATCACGAGGATTCATATCAATTATCACGAGGATTCATATCAATTATTTCGAGGATTCATTGCAATTATCACGAGGATTCATATCAATTATCACGAGGATTCTTATCAATTATCACGAGGATTCACATCAATTATCATGAGGATTCATATCAATTATCACGAGGATTCATTGCAATTATCACGAGGATTCATATCAATTATCACGAGGATTCATATCAATTATCACGAGGATTCATATCAATTATCACGAGGTATATTATTGTTTTGTATATTATTAAAAAGAAACTCATACCGAGATTATGTAGATCTAGCTTTTTCAAACATCGTTCGAATAAAATAACAAATTGTGAACGACATTAAAACAATACTGCAGTTACAAAAAACGGTACCTTCGTTGATGTCAATCTAAACTGCAGTTGAATGACTTAATATTGTATCAGATTATATAATTGTCTGTTCTCCTAAAGACAATCAGTTAAATTGTCATGATTATCTGAGAAAAATATCTTACCTCTTCTAATGCGAAGAAAATTTTGACTATTTGTATTTGCGTTGTTTCGGCCTCGTTTCGCATGGTGCTTTTCTTCTAATCTACAAGAGTTGCCTCATTCACCCTATTCGGACAGCTATGAAGACCTAACTTTTACGCAAAGTACAGCCGTGACGAGAATCCCAGAATAGAATGTTTTGCATCTTTTTCTAGCTCTGCAAGCTACAAACATAGATCAGTTAACAAAAATAAATTCTAGTAAGCAAACTTTTTTACGCATCCGCAATAATGTAATTATTTCAAGAATTCATTCTATAATCATGATTATTTTATTGCAGTATCATGCAATATCGTAGACGAGAAAAAATTGAATTGAATTATATATACCAGTGGTTTAGAACAAATCAATAGTGTTTATGTTATTTAAAATAATTAACAACCAAAGATAACAAACATGTTTTTTTTAATGTATTATTGTATGGGCTTGGCTTATCAATGTGTACGGAGGTTAGCGAGGTGCGGACTCAGTAATCCGCGGTTAGGGTTACAGTTAAGGGGGTCAATCCATCGATTTTGGTGGAAATTATCAAAGTTCTTTTTATTGCTTTCATATCCCAAACTTTTGTGAGGGTACGACCACGATTGGTCCAAATATAAAAAAGTTCTTTTCGAAAAGTGAGATTTTTATCTTTAGGGCATTTATGGAATTTATGAGGGTATTATAGGTAATTCACAGATAAAATATGAAAACTATGCATCTATATCCCATATATATTACAGAATAACATGAAAAGAGCATTCCAAATTCATCCACAATGATAAAATTGACATTTCTCTTTATTATTTCATGTTTTTGAGTCTCCTGTAAATTGTGTATTTTCCATCTAAACAAGACGAGAAGTCAATGAGTTTTCACCCAACAAGAAAACCAAATACAGTTTTAGACACCTTGGAACATTCCTAACAAATGTTTAGAGGGCTTTTTTTGAATTTCGGTATCGTTTTCTTTCCATCGCAGTTCAAAATCGAAAAATTTGGATTTTTTGAATATTTTAGTTAGTCATCAAAAAAGGCTATTAAAAAACAAAAAGGAAAGAATTTTGTTAACACCCCTCTCTATCAAAGTATTCAAAAAGTGTCCTTGTTTTCATTATAGCATATACACTCATATACTTCACGTCGTTTGCAATTTATGAAAAAAAAATTAAATTGAAAAACTACATTTTTTTCGAAAACTAAAGCTAAAATCGAAAAAAGTTACAGGAGAACGATCGGTCCACAAATAAACAAGTTTTTTCAAAAGTGGGTTGTAGTCTCCCTAAATAAAATGAAGTTTATTATTAATGTTCAAATTTTGAATTTTCAGAGTTAACGCAACTACTCAAATGGAGTATTTTTTATTAAGGATTTTATTTTCGTCTTTCCCTCTTCATTCCTCACCCCCAAAAAACCCTCAAATAGGGGAGTACTATCAAAAGGCATCAACTAGTACAATTTTTGAGCTAGATACATGTTGTAGGTTTCATCTTGTTCAAAATTTAGCTGTCTACAAAGTTACAGGGCTATTTTTTTTCAATTTAATCTCAGAAAATTGATAAGATTTTTTTCTATATTTTTTCAAAAACATTGATTTTCTTCTCATATATCTCATTACACCTCCTCACACATTGAGGAATTTGAAATAAAACCGTTTGCAACTTTGTGAGAAAGTGATTTATGAAGAAAATGAAACATGTCACTGGCTCAAAAACTGTAGGAGTTGATGCCTTTTGAAGTCGAAAAAATGTACTTTTCAGGAGCGCCAATTTACAGAAATTTTTGGGAAAAAAAATTTCTAACTGAAATTATTCTGGTTCCAAAAATCAGCGTCGAGGTTCTTGTTTGGGTGTTGCGTCTTCTTTTTGATGTATCTAGTCATAAAATCATTTGATAAGAGATCCAAATAAACCCTCATTACCTGTGCTGACAGTTGTTTTGACAGACCTGACATGAATAATTTACAATATTGTATTTTTTTCTTAATCTCTTCTAGATTATTTTTAGATGTAATATTTTGACATGATATCAAGGAGAGTATGATACATGTAGACATCATATTATGCAATTTTTTTTTTTCCAGATTTGAGGGAGACGGTCTCCTTGACTGATTATAGTTAAAGACATTCACTCTTACGTTTTCAAACAAACTAGTGAATCCCATGACTGGATATACTCCATATACTGTATATCTGAATTATTGCTCATGATATGAGTATTTTATAATTTATCACCTTCATTTTTTTAATATAAATCGTATGCAATTATGTGAAAAAGTGAAAATTATAAAAAACCGATTCCAATTCGGTTTACAATAGAAATTGTTAAAATTTTCATGAGAACTGTTTCGCCGGCGCCAGCGTCTTGGTTACTAGGGTTAACCAATTATATTTGACAAGATTAATTAATAAATCCAAGTATATCTAACGAGGAATGAGTATTGACCATGTCATTTCTGATCCATTAAATATTGTATGTGTAGTGAGCAAAACTATCTTGTTCATATTATCGCTATTTATTTATTTTTATTTATTAACATTCTTACACTGACTAATTGACATAAACTAATAATTTATACAGATGAAACATTAAGGGCCGATAAGCTAAATGCTTTTAGGGCAACCTATTTGAATATCTTATATGTTTTGCACGTATATGAAATGAGATGGAATGTTTCAAATATGGGGCAGATAGTTAGATAGACATCTAAAACTGTAAAAAAAAATTACATATAATATTTTAATAATCTGGAGATTTTGTCGACTAATTATCACTTAAAGTGTCTATTATATTTACAATAGGAACTAATGTATATATAATGCAATATAATCCATGGAGATTTATTGAAAATATGTCTAATTTAAACATAGAACTTCTATATTTCATCTTTTCTGTTTGTTGATTAAATTTCAATATATATCAAAGAAAAGTGTGATATCTTTATTACAAATCTTAAGTCGCAAACTTTTCCAGATCGTTTGAGAGCACCACTTACATCGCGAATTTGTTTAGAAATACTAATTCACATTATATTATTTTCACATTCTTAAGAATAAATATTAATTATTGTGATATTTGTTTATGCTTAATAATTGGCCCATGGAACTCTTCCATCAATTTGTAACATCTAGAAAACAGAGAGTTAGGAAACTGACTTTTAATTTTAACATCATGCGTGTCTTTTTCCTCAGATAGTACATCATCACAGTGACTCTTTTCTCTGATAGTACATCATCACAGTGACTCTTTTCTCTGACAGTACATCATCACAGTGACTCTTTTCTCTGATAGTACATCATCACAGTGACTCTTTTCTCTGATAGTACATCATCACAGTGACTCTTTTCTCTGACAGTACATCATCAAAGTCACTCTTTTCTCTGATAGTACATCATCACAGTGACTCTTTTCTCTGATAGTACATCATCACAGTGACTCTTCTCTCTGATAGTACATCATCACAGTGACTCTTTTCTCTGATAGTACATCATCACAGTGACTCTTTTTTCTGATAGTACATCATCATAGTGATTCTTTTCTCTGATAGTACATCATCACAGTGACTCTTCTCTCTGATAGTACATCATCACAGTGACTCTTTTCTCTGATAGTACATCATCACAGTGACCATTTTCTCTGATAGTACATAATCAAAGTGACTCTTTTCTCTGATAGTACATCATCACAGTGACTCTCTTCTCTGATAGTACATCATCACAGTGAATCTTTTCTGTGATAGTACATCAACACAGTGACTCTTCTCTCTGTTAGTACATTATCACAGTGACTCATTTCTCTGATAGTATATTATCACAGTGACTCTTTTCTCTTATAGTACATCATCACAGTGACTCTTCTCTCAGATAGTACATCATCACAGTGACTCTTTTCTCTGATAGTACATCATAACAGTGACTCTTCTCTCTATTAGTACATCATCACAGTGACTCTTCTCTCTGATAGTACATCATCACAGTGACTCTTTTCTGTGATAGTACATCATCACAGTTACTCTTTTCTCTGATAGTACATCATCACAGTGACTCTTTTCTCTGTTAGTGCATCATCACAGTGACTCATTTCTCTGATAGTACATCATCACAGTGACTCTTCTCTCTGATAGTACATCTTCACAGTGACTCTTCTCTCTATTAGTACATCATCACAGTGACTCTTCTCTCTGATAGTACATCATCACAGTGACTCTTTTCTCTGATAGTACATCATCACAGTGACTCTTTTCTCTGATAGTACATCATCATAGTGACTCTTTTCTCTGTTAGTACATCATCACAGTGACTCATTTCTCTGATAGTACATCATCACAGTGACTCTTTTCTCTGATAGTACATCATCACAGTGACTCTTCTCTCTGATAGTACATCATCACAGTGACTCTTTTCTCTGATAGTACATCATCACAGTGACTCTCTTCTCTGATTGAACATCATCACAGTGACTCTTTTCTGTGATAGTACATTAACACAGTGACTCTTCTCTCTGTTAGTACATTATCACAGTGAATCATTTCTCTGATAGTACATTATCACAGTGACTCTTTTCTCTGATAGTACATCATCACAGTGACTCTTTTCTCTGTTAGTACATCATCACAGTGACTCTTTTCTCTGATAGTACATCATCACAGTGACTCTTTTCTCTGATAGTACATCATCATAGTGACTCTTTTCTCTGATAGTACATCATCACAGTGACTCTTTTCTCTGATAGTACATCATCTCAGTGACTCTTCTCTCTGATAGTACATTATCACAGTGACTCTTTCTCTGATAGTACATCATCACAGTAACTCTTTTCTCTGATAGTACATCATCACAGTGACTCTTTTCTCTGATAGTACATCATCACAGTGACTCTTTTCTCTGATAGTACATCATCACAATGACTCTTTTCTCTGATAGTACATCATCACAGTGACTCTTTTCTCTGATAGTACATCATCACAGTGACTCTTTTCTCTGATATTACATCATCACAGTGACTCTTTTCTCTGATAGTACATCATCAAAATGACTTTTTTCTCTGATAGTGCATCATCACAGTGACTCTTTTTTCTGATAATACATCATCACATTGACTCTTTTTTCTGATAGTACATCATCACAGTGATTCTTTTCTCTGATAGTACATCATCACAGTGACTCTTCTCTCTGATAGTACATCATCACAGTGACTCTTTTCTCTGATAGTACATCATCACTTTGACTCTTTTCTCTGATAGTACATAATCAAAGTGACTCTTTTCTCTGATAGTACATCATCACAGTGACTCTCTTCTCTGATAGTACATCATCACAGAGACTCTTTTCTGTGATAGTACATCAACACAGTGACTCTTCTCTCTGTTAGTACATTATCACAGTGACTCATTTCTCTGATAGTATATTATCACAGTGACTCTTTTCTCTGATAGTACATCATCACAGTGACTCTTCTCTCAGATAGTACATCATCACAGTGACTCTTTTCTCTGATAGTACATCATAACAGTGACTCTTTTCTCTGATAGTACATCATCACAGTGACTCTATCCTCTGATAGTACATCTTCACAGTGACTCTTTTCTCTGATAGTACATCATCACGGTGACTCTTTTCTCTGTTAGTACATCATCACAGTGACTCATTTCTCTGATAGTACATCATCACAGTGACTCTTCTCTCTGATAGTACATCATCACAGTGACTCTTCTCTCTATTAGTACATCATCACAGTGACTCTTCTCTCTGATAGTACATCATCACAGTGACTCTTTTCTGTGATAGTACATCATCACAGTTACTCTTTTCTCTGATAGTACATCATCACAGTGACTCTTCTCTCTGATAGTACATCATCACAGTGACTCTTTTCTGTGATAGTACATCATCACAGTGTCTCTTTTCTCTGATAGTACATCATCACAGTGACTCTTCTCTCTGATATTACATTATCACAGTGTCTCTTTTCTCTGATAGTACATCATCACAGTGACTCTTTTCTCTGATAGTACATCATCACAGTGACTCTTTTCTCTGATAGTACATCATCACAGTGACTCTTTTCTCTGTTAGTACATCATCACAGTGACTCATTTCTCTGATAGTACATCATCACAGTGACTCTTTTCTCTGATAGTACATCATCACAGTGACTCTTCTCTCTGATAGTACATCATCACAGTGACTCTTTTCTCTGATAGTACATCATCACAGTGACTCTCTTCTCTGATAGTACATCATCACAGTGACTCTTTTCTGTGATAGTACATCAACACAGTGACTCTTCTCTCTATTAGTACATTATCACAGTGAATCATTTCTCTGATAGTACATTATCACAGTGACTCTTTTCTCTGATAGTACATCATCACAGTGACTCTTTTCTCTGTTAGTACATCATCACAGTGACTCTTTTCTCTGATAGTACATCACCACAGTGACTCTTTTTCCTGATAGTACATCATCATAGTGACTCTTTTCTCTGATAGTACATCATCACAGTGACTCTTTTCTCTGATAGTACATCATCACAGTGACTCTTTTCTATGATAGTACATCATCACAGTGACTCTTTTCTCTGATAGTACATCATCACAGTAACTCTTTTCTCTGATAGTACATCATCACAGTGACTCTTTTCTCTGATAGTACATCATCATAGTGACTCTTTTCTCTGATAGTACATCATCACAATGACTCTTTTCTCTGATAGTACATCATCACAGTGACTCATTTCTCTGATAGTACATCATCACAGTGACTCTTCTCTCTGATAGTACATCATCACAGTGACTCTTTTCTCTGATAGTACATCATCGCAGAGACTCTCTTCTCTGATAGTACATCATCACAGTGACTCTTTTCTCTGATAGTACATCATCACAGTGACTCATTTCTCTGATAGTACATCATCACAGTGACTCTTCTCTCTGATAGTACATCATCACAGTGACTCTTCTCTCTATTAGTACATCATCACAGTGACTCTTTTCTCTGTTAGTACATCATCACAGTGACTCATTTCTCTGATAGTACATCATCACAGTGACTCTTCTCTCTGATAGTACATCATCACAGTGACTCTTCTCTCTATTAGTACATCATCACAGTGACTCTTCTCTCTGATAGTACATCATCACAGTGAC
>CANNZV010000996.1:20966-212812 GCA_947561585.1 Caprella mutica
ATAGTCTGTACAACAATATATTGTATTTGTTTTCGTATGTATATGATATCGAACTAAAGCATGTGTTTCTATTTTTTCAGTGAATGCATAAATGAAACACAAACACAATTGAAATATATAATTTAATGAATTAGATTCACTATGTATAGCATGCATTATAGTTTCAGTACATATGTATTCCACATTTTGATCATGCAATGTTAAAAGAATACATGATTATTATTATTATCATGGATTCAATAAATTAAAAATTATTATTGTAATTTTTTTCTCGTATGTGATCTAAAACATGGAATTGTCTAAAAACTTGGAGCTTACCCAAACTCTACTGTACCTTTTGAAATGTTTCTATACAGGGCTGTACACATGTAGGGTTTTTTAAGTCTTTCCACCAGATTTTTTGCTAAGCTCCTTCTACTTTATATATCCATGAGAATATAAGAAAAAACTATATAATTATTATTTATTTTAGTTAGTATCCGTGATACCTGCAGGTATTTTGGTTGGTATCCATGATACCTGTAGGTATTTTAGTTTGTATCCATGATACCTGCAGGTATCATGGATGCCAGATAAAATGAATTATAAATATATAGTTGTTTCATATATTCTCTTGGAAAAAGTAGGAGGAGCTTAGCAAAAAGTCTGATGGAAAGACTTAAAAAACCCTACGTGTGTACGTTCTTTTACGGTAATTAAGTAAAGGCGTTATCGGATGGTTCCAAACTTTGGATCAGGTATAAAAAGAATTCAAACTATTATTATACATTTTTTCCTTACGTGTCCGAAGATGTGAAATCATCCGATAACTAGTAATTAACCCTATTCTGAGTGATTCCTTTTAATTAATATCGTACTCTTACTGTATGCAATATACTGCTGGAAATTCAATTAAACAAATATATTATTGAAATATGTCAGATAGATATGGAAACCAATTTTGTTATTTATATAGTGTTCTATACTATAAATTGTATCATATCATTATAAATTGTAATGTAGTTAAATAAACAATATATATACCTCCAATTATACTATCATTTATTCAAATTTTGAAACATTGAAATTAATATACGGTAAAAATAATTCATACATATAACATTCAATACGGTAAAACTAGTTACTGAATGGAATATACCTAATAATCGATATATAATTTAAACATAATTGTATCTAAAAAATATATATGTAATTGTATCATACGATATTTTACTGATTAAAATTGATCATATTCTTATGATTAGAATTGAGTTGAGTCGTTGAATTATATTAGTTAATGGGAACAGTAAACTGCTTCAGTAAACAATTAACACTCGTCACATACCTACAATTCATGCAGCGTCAGCAAAATTTATCATAACAGTACTGACTAGCAACCAACCTATTTTTCAGTATTCACTGATGTGCCAGAAAGTGAAGTACTCTTTTTTAAATTTCATAATTTCAAATAAGCTGGAAGAATTAAATAGAAATATATTTCTTATTATTTTGCTTTATTCTTTAGTTACCCCTAAAATTCAATCACTATTTCAATGCATATCTATTTAACTACCAATTTGTTTACAAATAGCAAATACATGACATAAATATGGAAATTTTTACCATGGAATACTAATAGTAACGGAATTTTTCAATTGAGACAGGTTAATAATAATTAATATTAGATTTAATTTAATGTTTTCAGTGATTGGTTGAAGTGAACTTCACGGTAGATGGCAGCAGTTGTTCAATTTTTCAGTTGTAGTTACATGCGCGGCGCCGCAAGTTTTGTTTCTTAAAACGTTCATCCTATAATCTGCTCTATTTTCTGTTTAAATGTTATGTTTATAAACAAATAAAAGTTATTGTGATGATTAGGCATTCATATATTTAATTGTCATCTTCATTTGCTAGAATAATTCTTATAGAATGCCATATAATGTAAAAGTAATAACTTTGTTTGGGTAACTCGTCTATTTTCATTGTACCAAAGATAAGTCCTAATGCTTATCTTCTGTTATCGAGATAAGCACTCCAGGAAGATGCTTAACCTTGGCTTACTAATTTTATTATATAAAATCTGTTCAAAAACTAATATTTTGGTAAAATTAACTAATTAACTTGTACGGTTGGATACTACTTACTAGGCTTCCTACCTATGTTCACTGTTTAGTACATGTCAATGTTATGATGTTACCTAAGAGGTTAAGGGCAAAGCATATTGGTATTTGGTTTAATTTGGTTATAGCCTTATAGTTAGTATTTAGTTGGGAAAATTGTTAATTTTATTCTTTGATTTACTTGAAGAGCAATTCATCTCCTGATTTCTGCATTGTGGATCAGTATTGTAAACAGTTTTCATTCCTCTTTCCTCACTCCTCATAAAAAATATATATTAATTGTCAGGATTTATGAAATTAGGCTAGTCTGTATTTGGTGCAAAAAATCCCACTGACTTTTTCAAAAAGCTGAAATGTTGGTGAAATTTACCACAAAATTCAGACTGGAAATTAGGTATGTGAAGCCATAGGCTTATAGCTTCACTCACTGTGAGTCTGCATCGCTCCCTGAGTGATACGTATCTAAAGCGAAAGCTGAGCGGCGCACCACAGTACGGCGCACCACTGTACATTGTGTTAGATAGGTAATTTGAATACAGATTAATGATAAATGGAGTGAATTTGATAGGTAATTGTCGTATCAAATTTAGGCTATGTCTGACGCCTGACGGTATTTGAATGATGGCTGAATCCAATGTTTATACTACAGAGTTTAATTCTTTGATGTTAAATTTGGAATAAAAAATAAGATTCATCATAGAAAACTGTAATTGTAATTTTATGGGGTAACTATTGTAAACTTTCAGTCTGAGGTGTAAATAAAAACTTATCAGTTAGCCGCCAGTCTGCAGAATGTGTCTCTTCTCCCACAGAGACTTTAATTTCAGAGAGAGCTACTCTCAGCAGCAGATTCAGAATCTCCCGCAGCGAAATTAATGGTAACATAGGAATTAATTCAAAATCTCCCGCAGCTAAATTAATGGTAACATAGGAATTAATTCAAAATCTCCCGCAGAGATCTCCAATTTCTAAAATTTCATTCAAAAACTCCCGCAGAGAGTCTTAGAAAAATGTTCCATATTCTGCAGACTGGGTTAGCCGTTAGGTAACTTGGGTAGAACCGTAGATGTATCGGGGGACGTGCCGCCCCCCGAACCCCCTCTGCCAGGTCATTAAAAAATCATGAACTTATGAAGTGTGCAGAACAACAAATTAGCGGATACAACAAACTACATATCAGTTTTTCACATTGAGGTCATTAATAGAAAGTACATTGGTGCGCCGTATTGTAGTGCGCCGTAATGTGGTGGGCCGCTCAGATTTTAGACACTGTTGCCCTGAGTGAAGGCCAAACTGTAGGAAATGGCACTCCGAAGGACTGATGTCCGAATTGGTGAAGTGTTCTCCAAGAAATCATCCATTTTATCTTCTGTTTTCAATAAAAAATACATTTAAATATAAGAGAAAATTAATGATTGATTCTAAATTGCACAGATACCTATTGATATAAATGACATCAAGTTCCATGTTCAGGTTCTTTAGACTGGAGCCAGTCTGTATTTTGCGGTAAATTCTACCAACATATCTGTGCAATTTTTTCCCATTTGAAAATAATATGCTGGCAAAATTGGTGAATTTCTAGCTATTTATTCCTATGTTACCAACTTACCATAAATTTTCGGTGGATTAATTGGGAAAATGTTGGTGGATCAGGCAAATTACTAGAAATTTATGGTGTTTTTTTTTCAGCTTTTTGAAAAGTCGGTGGGATTTTGTGCACCAAATATGATACGTATGTAAAAACTGAGCGAAGCACCAGGTTACGGCGCACCACTGTACATTCTATTAGATACGTAATTTGAAAGAAGAATAATGATATATGCGGCGCTTCTTTTTGTGTAGCGGCAGCGTCGCTACTTCTCTGCTAATGTAGCGGTAGCGCCACAACTTTTTTCATAAACGCTGGAGGTTTTTGCGCAACAGCGCTGCTGCTTCTTTTAAAATAAAAAATATTAAAGTTATTTGAGTAATCTAGATAAAAGTCTATACAAGTGCTCAACCGGTCAACCCTAGATTCCCAATCAGTTGTAAGTGATATTCAGACAAATCCGCGCAGTGCGACCAACTGATATTCAAACAATGATTCATAGTACGACCATACTAAAGATACGCAATGTGAATATTTGATATTAAGACAAATCGCCTAATACAATCAACTTGCACATCATTTTACTCTTCTATGCATATGGGTTTATTGCAATAAAATGGGTTTAACTCATTGGTTTTTCTTGAAATTTTCCGGAAATGTGCATCTACATTGCGAGTAACTTTAAAAAAAATTGTAGTAATTCAAATATTATTTCGGATGCTACAATCAATTTATTAAAAGTTACTCATTTTCAGTGTACTAAGCATAACACTAAAAATGCATAAATAAACATTTTAAATAATTCTATATCTATTGTAATTTTTTTAGCAATATCGTTCATGTGTGGTTTAATTGCTAACTTTAAGTCAATATCCAGTTTGATTTCCCCTCTTTTCCACCATTTTGAAGACGCTTATCCATCAAATCTGTCAATTTCTGAATTATATCAGACGTTATCGTCTTACAAAAGTCTTCAGTATCCTTCCAAAGCTCATTTTTGATGAAAATTGATGTTTTCGCACATACACATTCTGCCTCAGGTTGGAATGAGGTTCTTCAATTGGGGTTGAATTTAGACAGAGACTGGGGGCCATACCATCAACTTGTCATTGACGAACTTATTACTCCTAAGGAAATACACAGTTCCCTTAGTAGAGTGAAAAGGAGCGTTGTCATGTATGAAAATAACTTCTTTTAACGCAGCAGATTTCCTTCTCAGCCAATGAAAAAATCCACAATTCGAAAAGTTACAATAATTAGCAGAATTTATTTTCACTCTTTCTGGAATCCTGGAAGATCCGACCAATTCATTTCCAATGGTCCCAGCCCAAATTACCACACCTCAACTTCCATGTTGACATCAAATTCGTTGGTGATGTATTGAGGCATGCTATAGCCCATGAATTAAATAGTTTTTAATTCATGCTTTAGCCCATCATGATCAGGGCCGTCGAGTGTTTTCACGCATTTTGTCTTTGTAGAGTACTGTTTGGTAATCAGTCTGAAGATACTTCTCCGCCCATAGTAACCTTATGTGTATTGTGTATCCTTCGAAAGAGGTCTGGTAATAGGTGAAACATAAGAGGCAATTAGTTTCAGTATTCTACAGTAAGTGGTTTTTACACACAGATACTCTTAAAAACTGCATCACTAGTTATCTTCCAGAATGCGGGAAGGTCATATTTTCATCGGACTTTATTACCTTCGCAGAATGCGGGAAGTTCATATTTTAGCCATGGTATATTTATTTATTATTTATCATCTTGTCATTCGCTTAACTGAAAAAGTGTTCCAACCAAATTGCCTGAAATTTGGTGAAACGATTGCGTCGATGTCCAGTGACCTGCTGGTAGTTTTTTTGGAGTGACCTGGTCAAAGGTCATGGTCATTTATAACTCAAAAGGTATTGAACCATATTGCATGAAATTTGGTAGGACAATTGGTCAATATGCAGGAACCATTTTGTTAGATTTTAGGAGTGATCGGGTCAAAGATCAAGGTCAAGGCCGTTTGTAACTCAATAACTCAGAAAGTCTTCAACCAAATTGTCTGAAATTTGATGGTACAGTTGGCCAAAGTTCAGGAACTATCTGTTAGAATTTTGGGAGCGATCCAGCCAAAGGTCAAAGTCATTTATAACTCAATAATCCAAAAAGTATTGAACCATTAGCATGAAACTTGGTGGGACGATTGTTATTATCCAGTTAGCAGTTTACCAAATTTTGGGAGTGAACGGGTCAAAGCGGCGGCAAAGGTAATGCGCTCTTCCAAGTGCACATAATCTAGTTTATTTATTTATCATCTTGTTATTCGCTTAACTGAAAAAGTGTTCTACCAAATTGCCTGAAATTTAGTGAAACGATTGGTCTATGTACAGTGACCTGCTGCTAGAATTTTGGGAGTGACCCGGTCAAAAATCAAAGTCATGGTCATTTATAATTCAAAATGTATTGAACCATATTGCATGAAACTTGGTGGGATGATTGGTCAATATACAGGGTGGGGTGTAAGTTTGGAAGCAATTTTTCAAACATTAATATAATTCTTAAAAATAAGTTCCTAAGTAGGTGATAGGGTTTGAACTATAGTAGAGACACTACATTATGACGTGGCAGTGTTATTTTTTACAAAAATTTAGTCAATTCAAAAATGTCAGACAAAAGAGAAACCATTATTGCTCTACACCCTCCAAAAGAGACAGACTCTGTCAGAAGCTGTAAAGAAAAAGAGATTGGAGAGAAGCAAAGCACTTCTGAGAGAATTGAAGTCTGGCACGGCTGGTGAAATTGTTTGGTCTGACGAAAAAAAATTTCACAGTGGTAATGGCTCACAACCGGAGGAATGACAGAATAATTGGTAAAAGTGCAAAAAACATCCCATACAACCAAAAAACTGTCCACAGAACCATGAAACCTGCTTCAGTAATGGTCTGGGCCGCCGTTTCAGAAACTTGGAGATCTCCTTTAATTTTTGTGGAACTAGGTGCCAAAATCAATGCTAAATGTTATATTGAGAATATTTTGACGCCAATGTTGGAGTCAGCTAAGGATCACTTCGGTAATGACACTCTATGGACATTTCAGCAAGACGGCGCGACTTCACATACTGCAAATGTCACTCAAAACTGGTGCCATGACCATCTTCCACGGTTTTGGTCCAAAGAAATGTGGCCTCCCTGCTCCCCAGATGTTAATCCCATGGACTTTTCGGTATGGTCCATTCTTGAATCAAAGGCCTGTGGTAAATTCCATCGCAGTGTGGATGATTTAAAGCGTTCGCTCCCGAGATCTTGGAAGGAAATTTCACAAGAACAGTTGTGTGCAGCAGTAGGAGGATTTCGGAGGAGATTTGAGGCTGTTATTAAAAACAAAGGGGGACATTTTGAATAAATTTATGATTTTCAAATTCTTAAAACCCTTATGTAATAATACATAACTGTAAATTATTAAATATATTTTTCGTTGGATTATAATATGCACTTTTATTTTCTTCCAAACTTAGGCCCCACCCTGTACATAAACCATTTTGTTAGATTTTGGGAGCGATCGGGTCAAAAGTCAAAGATAAATGTCATTTGTAATTCAATAACACCAACAGTATTCAACCAAATTGTCTTGAAATTTGATGGGACGATTGGTCAATGTCCAGGAACGATCTAGTAAAAATTTTGAAGCGATCTGATCAAAGGTCAAGGTCATTCATAACTCGATAGCTCCAAAAGTATTGTACCATATTGCATGAAACTTGGTGGGACGATTGGTTATTATACAGTTAACAGCTTCTTAAATTTTGGGAGAGAACAAACAAAGTAGAGGTGAAGGTATGCGCTCTACCGAGTGCACATACTCTAGTTTCCAATGGTTTCTTCTTGAGCTCTCTCTGGATCAAGCAAAGTTATGTCTCGTAGCTATTTTATATTTGCCCCTATCCTTGCGTGTAATCTTTTTCAGGGGATCAACAATTAATTTCTACATTGTATGTGGCCGTAAAAATAATTAATTCAATTTTACAGCATATATGATAATTTTTTGGAAAGTAGAGCTGCCGCTACATCCTGTTGTAGCGAAAGCGGCAGCGCCGCTGCTTTTCTGAAAGTGTAGCGGTAGCGCCACTAAATTATTATGCATGTAGCGGCATCGCCGCTGCTTTTCAAAGTAGCGCTGCCCATCTCTGGATATATGGAGTGAATGTGATAATTGTTGTAGGCTATCAACTGACTATGGCTATGACTGACTATGACTGGCTATGACTGACGGTACTGGAATCCAATGTTAATACTACACAGTTTAATTCTTTGATTGAGATGTTTAATTTGGAATAGGAAATAAAATTTATCATAGAAAACTGTAATAATTAACATTTTATGGGATAGCGTCGGACTGGGTGGCTTTGCGCATTTTCCGCATACTTTGATTTTACGAAAAAACTAGAGAAGTCAGCAATCTGATTTT
This sequence comes from Caprella mutica, assembly GCA_947561585.1. NCBI lineage: Eukaryota > Metazoa > Arthropoda > Malacostraca > Amphipoda > Caprellidae > Caprella > Caprella mutica. Next base: position 29,105 of record CANNZV010000996.1, read on the forward strand.
TTGTGTGCAGATAGATGAAGAGTAGACCTAGGTGCTCACCAAGTTTCAACTCTTTAAGTTCAATAGAAAAACAGTTATCATCGAAAAACTGTGCGCAAAGATCGTGGGGATAAACCGGGTGAATTTTGCGCAATTACCGGGTGTACTTGCGCACTGCGCAAATTCACCCAATGTGAAACTGCGCAGTGCGCAAGTTCATTCTGTATAAACTGTGCATAGAAAATCTAACCCTGATATGCTATGCAACTGCCGTGAATCTGCCCCAATCTTCTATGCAACTGCCCCAATCTGCTGTGCAATTGCAGTGAGGCTGCTGTGGAATTGCCGTGAGTCTGCTGTGGAATTGCCATGCGTCTGCTGTGGAATTGCCGTGCGTCTGCTGTGGAATTGCCGTGAGTCTGCTGTGGAATTGCCGTGAGTCTGCTGTGGAATTGCCGTGAGTCTGCTGTGGAATTGCCGTGAGGCTGCTGTGCAATTGCCGTGAGGCTGCTGTGCAATTGCCGTGAGGCTGCTGTGCAATTGCCGTGAGGCTGCTGTGCAATTGCCGTGAGGCTGCTGTGCAATTGCCGTGAGGCTGCTGTGCAATTGCCGTGAGTCTGCTGTGGAATTGCCATGCGTCTGCTGTGGAATTGCCGTGCGTCTGCTGTGGAATTGCCGTGCGTCTGCTGTGGAATTGCCGTGAGTCTGCTGTGGAATTGCCGTGAGTCTGCTGTGGAATTGCCGTGAGTCTGCTGTGCAATTGCCGTGAGGCTGCTGTGCAATTGCCGTGAGGCTGCTGTGCAATTGCCGTGAGGCTGCTGTGCAATTGCCGTGAGGCTGCTGTGCAATTGCTGTGAGGCTGCTGTGCAATTGCCGTGAGGCTGCTGTGCAATTGCCGTGAGGCTGCTGTGCAATTGCCGTGAGGGTGCTGTGCAATTGCCGTGAGGCTGCTGTGCAATTGCCGTGAGGCTGCTGTGCAATTGCCGTGAGGCTGCTGTGCAATTGCCGTGAGGCTGCTGTGCAATTGCCGTGAGGCTGCTGTGCAATTGCCGTGAGGCTGCTGTGGAATTGCCGTGAGTCTGCTGTGGAATTGCCGTGAGTCTGCTGTGGAATTGCCGTGAGTCTGCTGTGGAATTGCCGTGAGTCTGCTGTGGAATTGCCGTGAGTCTGCTGTGGAATTGCCGTGAGTCTGCTGTGGAATTGCCGTGAGTCTGCTGTGCAATTGCCGTGAGGCTGCTGTGCAATTGCCGTGAGGGTGCTGTGCAATTGCCGTGAGGCTGCTGTGCAATTGCCGTGAGGCTGCTGTGCAATTGCCGTGAGGCTGCTGTGCAATTGCCGTGAGGCTGCTGTGGAATTGCCGTGAGGCTGCTGTGGAATTGCCGTGAGTCTGCTGTGGAATTGCCGTGAGTCTGCTGTGGAATTGCCGTGAGTCTGCTGTGGAATTGCCGTGAGTCTGCTGTGGAATTGCCGTGAGTCTGCTGTGGAATTGCCGTGAGTCTGCTGTGCAATTGCCGTGAGTCTGCTGTGCAATTGCCGGAGTCTGCTGTGCAATTGCCGTGAGTCTGCTGTGCAATTGCCGTGAGTCTGCTGTGCAATTGCCGAGAGGCTGCTGTGCAATTGCCGTGAGTCTGCTGTGGAATTGCCGTGAGTCTGCTGTGGAATTGCCGTGAGTCTGCTGTGGAATTGCCGTGAGTCTGCTGTGTAATTGCCGTGAGTCTGCTGTGTAATTGCCGTGAGGCTGCTGTGTAATTGCCGTGAGGCTGCTGTGGAATTGCCGTGAGGCTGCTGTTTAATTGCCGTGAGGCTGCTGTGGAATTGCCGTCAGGCTGCTGTGCAATTGCCGTGAAGCTGCTGTGCAATTGCCGTGAGTCTGCTGTGGAATTGCCGTGAGTCTGCTGTGCAATTGCCGTGAGGCTGCTGTGCAATTGCCGTGAGGCTGCTGTGCAATTGCCGTGAGGCTGCAGTGAAATTGCCGTGAGGCTGCTGTGCAATTGCCGTGAGGCTGCTGTGCAATTGCCGTGAGGCTGCTGTGCAATTGCCGTGAGGCTGCTGTGCAATTGCCGTGAGGCTGCTGTGCAATTGCCGTGAGGCTGCTGTGCAATTGCCGTGAGGCTGCTGTGGAATTGCCGTGAGGCTGCTGTGCAATTGCCGTGAGTCTGCTGTGCAATTGCCGTGAGTCTGCTGTGCAATTGCCGTGAGTCTGCTGTGCAATTGCCGGAGTCTGCTGTGCAATTGCCGGAGTCTGCTGTGCAATTGCCGTGAGGCTGCTGTGCAATTGCCGTGAGTCTGCTGTGCAATTGCCGTGAGTCTGCTGTGCAATTGCCGAGAGGCTGCTGTGCAATTGCCGAGAGGCTGCTGTGAAATTGCCGTGAGTCTGCTGTGGAATTGCCGTGAGTCTGCTGTGGAATTGCCGTGAGTCTGCTGTGGAATTGCCGTGAGTCTGCTGTGGAATTGCCGTGAGTCTGCTGTGTAATTGCCGTGAGTCTGCTGTGTAATTGCCGTGAGTCTGCTGTGTAATTGCCGTGAGTCTGCTGTGTAATTGCCGTGAGGCTGCTGTGTAATTGCCGTGAGGCTGCTGTGGAATTGCCGTGAGGCTGCTGTGGAATTGCCGTGAGGCTGCTGTGGAATTGCCGTGAGGCTGCTGTGGAATTGCCGTGAGGCTGCTGTGGAATTGCCGTGAGGCTGCTGTGGAATTGCCGTGAAGCTGCTGTGGAATTGCCGTGAGGGCGAGGCTGCTGTGCAACTGCCGTGATATAGGAGTATCGGTGATGAATATCACAGGTTTATTAATGAATAAGAGCTCTTTAACTTTATTAATAAATGTGCGCAAGTCCACCCGTGAATTAAAATATTCCCAGGGTGATGTTGCGCATCTAGTATATTGGTTATATCTCAATAATTTATAATTATTATTAAAATCATCTTACATGACGTTAATCTGCAGTAAATTATGCGTATCCAACGTAAATTGCAATCAAATTGGAGCATAATTATCAACACTACAGCATAGTTCGCGGAGATTCGATTCTAGTCCAAAATAATTTTTGTGCCATAAAAATCATAGGTCTCTGTTTGAACACTTGTATCTATACCTAATCTCCTACGATTTTTGTGAAATTTATGCACTAGGGGGTTTAAGAGCTGCTCTTTCCAATGGTGTTGTCAGATTTGAAATATTTTCACGCATTCACCGTCAATTACCGATGCGCAACTCCACCCGGAATGTTGAAGTGCGCAAAGCCACCCGGTCTGACGCTAACTGTTGTAAACTTTCTGTCTGAAGTCAGTGAGGTTCTAACTTATCAGTTAGATGTATCAGGGGGTGTGCCACCCCCTGAACCCCCCTGCCAGGTCATTAAACAATCATGAAGTGTTCAGTACAACAAATTGAAATAATTGATAGAATGTACAGTGGTGCGCCGTAATGTGGTGCTCCGCTCCAGTCTGCAAAGCATGTACAATCAGTCTCCAGATATTTTAGGGGTAATTTCTCCAAAGATTTTCAAATTCCTCTCTAAAGTGGCCAAAAATTTCAAAAATACTCTCCAATAATTACATTTAAACATAGGAATTCGCTAATTGGAAAATTGTTGCCGGATAATTATGGAGACTAATTTCATGGCCTCAATAGTCACCGGATAAATTTCAAAACTTCATGCTGCTCAGCTTTTAGATACTGTTGAGGTTATTTGAATGAAAATTAATGATAAATGGAGTGAATTTGATAATTGTTTTCAAATTTATGACCCTACGGTACCTGAATCCAATGTTTATAACTACTAGGTAGCTACACAGTTTAATTCTTTGATTGAGATGTATTTTTAGAATGGAAAATAAAATTTATCATAGAAAACTGTAATAATTATAATTTTATGGGGTAACTATTGTAAACTTTCAGTCTAAGGTATAATTAAAAACTTATCAGTTATGTAGATATATCGGAGACTGTCCTAATCATGGGGCGTGCCGCCCCGCCTCCCCTGCCAGGTCATTAAACAATCATGATGTGTGCAGAACAACAAACTAGCGGATACAACAAACTACATAACAGCCATTTACGTTGAGACCATTGATTGAAAGTACAGTCGTACGCTGTGTTGTAGTGCGCCATAAGGTGGTGCGCCGCTCAGCTTTTAGATACTGTTGCCAAATACAGACTGGAACTGGAGTGAAAGTAATTTAGGTAGCTAGATTAGCTTAGCTAGTTGCCATATCTGTTGGCAGCTGTTGCCACTGCACTTTGCATAATGTGTTTTCTGACTATCGAGTTGGCAGTCTGCACTCGGCAGAAATTGGTAAAGTGTTCATAGAGATTTCTTTCTCTTGTACTCTGTTCACATTAAAATTAATGAAAATAGTGTCGACTGGGGTAATTCGGCACACTCTTTCGCAAACTATGCTTTTCAGTGGGAAGGAGTAACCATATAAACTTATTATTTTAGGGCAGGATAGGTACTAATATAGTAATAATGCCAGACTGCAGGAACTGGAAAAGTGTTCTCCAAGAAATCCTCCATTTTGGCTCTTGTTCTCAGTAAAATACATGTAAATAGGTATAGGAGGAAATGAAGGATTGTTCGCACAGAAATTGTTAAAAATGTCCCATATTTTGCAGACTGGTAGTAATGCACAGAAAATTTCAGCTCTCTATTTATACACACAAAAAGTTATAGTGAAAAATGTTGCGCCATAACAACCTTGCAATTTGGGGGTAATTCGGTGCATAGTATGGGGTAATTCGGTGCACCGCTATTTTTAATAGTAAAACATTGATTAAGAAAAAAAACAAATGCACCATTGAAAAGAGCAGCTTTTTTGCTATAGGAACAACTTTGTTCACTTTTTACAGTGAACTAAGCTTCATAGTAAAGCATGTTGACTAATCGCTTCTTTTTTACAGGGCCGCAACAAGTTTGAAAAGATGAATTACGAATCCTGCATTGTTTGGTTTAGTGGTCGCATATTTGGAGCTAGGAATCAATTCAAAATTGTTTGTACTGTAGAGAATATCTCTCATATTTTGCAGACTGCCTGAGATTGGCAGTGACTCTCTACAGATTTTAATTTGAGGTACTTAAGGTTTATTCTCAAATCTCAAGCTCTCAGGAGCAGATTTGATTATCATTTATTCGATTTTATTGTACTGAGTTTAAGTGAATTAGATAGCTACTCATTATTAAATCATCAATTTTTTTCTCCTCCTTAATTATGTTAATAGCCTAATGGCTAACTGGTAATATCCTCTTTCATATTTGCATGTATTTTTGTTGAAAACGGAAGACAATACAGAGGATTCCTCTACAGCCTACAGGTAATACCGTATTAGTTCTATTAGCTTTTGCAGTTTGGCAGACAATGGAAGTTATCATAGTCCGTAGAGTAAGAGCATGTTGAATGGGCACCCTTCAATAAACTGCTCTTATCCATAAAACCCAAAAATGATTAGATTGCATCAAATCATTCACTCTGACACATCACTACTAGTACAGTCTACTTTCAAATTTGCAATTAGGAAAAAAATGAACAAAAACTAAATAATGTTTAGTTTTACTAAACTAAAACTAAACCTTTGAATATATATGAAATCTTTTTATTATGAATTTTTCTATAATATTTATCATTAAGAATTGAAACATTTATGAGGATGAGAAAGAACAAATATCTTACTTCTCGATGGTGTGCGCTGTTTATTTTTTTCATATCTCTTGTATTTGTTATATTATTGATTATTTCCAACGGACGATGGTTGTTTAGTCTAATCCTAATAGTACCGATTATTTGGGGTATTTACTCTAGTTCATGAACTGAATCTGACCTCAAGAAATTCCCAATTGACCTATGTTAACATCCACTTCCCAATTACTGTGCGCATAAATGTCATGTTTCAAAGTGAAGTAAAATTTGCGAGTCAGCTTGAGACTTTCCTAATAAGAAAATCGAGTAAAATATCCTGTTGGTAGCTATCTAGCATTGCACTGATGAATAAAATTCAAGACATGTAAATCATTCATAAAAGTATACTTAAAGATGAACATTTATCAGATATTCTGTGATAGCTATGTAGCAAAATTGTTGTTTTAAAATGAAAAGTCTTCATCTGGTAGTTAAATTTCCTCTTAAATTTTTAAGTGTTGTGAACTAGGTTCACAAAGTTTAGAAGCGTTAAAACTATCAGAGCATTCAGGAATTATGGACACACACTTGAAGATAATACTAAATAGACTAAGCAATTAGCAACAAAGCAATGAATAATGTGGACTTGCCTTGATAGTGGAGATGGGTCAGCTACCTCTTTTGTAAAAATATGTTCTTCTTCAGCGCTAACTTGAGAGTTTTGTGTACTCAAGTAGCACGTCTGAGTAGTATTGCACTAAAGGGATCAATGTGGTGTTATTGAGCTAAATACTATTTGTAGTGTAAAGGGTTTGTGTATTTTAGGGTATGGAAAAGTTATTGCAGTGCTTAAGCTTTATGCATAAGCTCATGCAAGTTATCAAGCATTTAAAGAATCATACATTTAATAATATCATGCTAAACATTTTTAATGAGGTTTTATTTGTGCAACTCTGTGGAAGAAAAGAGATTAGAGAAGTGGCTATCGTCATTTAAATATAAATTATTTACAAGCCGTGGAGAAAAACATGCTCATTGCTCTGCAAGTCCAATTGAAAAGAACGGCAGATTTACTAAAAGGCGGAAGTAACTTTCACAGAAGCCAATTTATTTTCTTATTACTGTGATGACTTTTCTGCCATTCGCCTACCTCCAGATTGCAGATCCTGGTAAAGTGTCCACCAAGAAATTTTCTAAATTGCATTCTGTTCTCGGAAAAATACATAAGATTTATTTTTACAAAAAATGTCCCATGTTCTGCAGACTTGGACTACTCTATATATTTTTTCCTATTCAATTTAGCTAGCTATTATTCAATAGTGAATACTAATCTGAATACTGAACTAAGAACTCCACTGAAAAAATGTTAATTATGATTTTTTTTTTCTAGGTTTTTCATAATTTTAGCTAATGATAATGATATCAAAGTTATTCCATTTTATCTAAATTAAGAATAGAAATAAATTGACCATGCCTAGCAAACGTGTCGTCAAATCCAACAAAAGTGAGACCTCTGGTAAGAAATCAATCCACATCAATGGCTCCAATGTTAGCTATGTCTCCCTTCCATCTCCTGAGCACAAGGAGGAAGAAATAGTAAATAAGCCAAATTCTTCCCGCAAGGGTCCTAGAAGTCCAAAGAAAACTCCTTCCAAAAAGATTAAAAAGTCTCCAAATATTGATGAAGCAGGTCCTTCTTTCGAAAATTCATTTGATGTCGACTTTAAAACGCCTGTAAAACCTCCTAGGAAGAGAAAATCTAATTCTACTAAAAAGAATTCACCTGTCAATGGTACAATAACAGATGATTTGAATGGTTCTCATTCAAATGGGGAAGAAGGGGAATCAAAGGATGGAGCAACCAAATCGCTATTCCCACGCAGAAAGAAAGAGAAGAATGATTTCTTGTCCCAATCTCTGAAACCTAGTCCAAAGCAAAGAAATAAAGTCTTGAATGAAATCAAAGCTAAAGCTCATCAACCTAAATCTCCCAGAAAGAAAAAGGTTCAATGGGAACCCAAGATAATAAAAGATGATGAGCAATCAGAGACGTCAGTTTCTGAAGAGTCGAAGAAGAATTCAATTGCTGCCAATTTGGCAGGTGATGTTTCAATTACAACACTCTCCAATTTGATAAGAGATAAAAGAATTAGACCTCCCTATGGACAGCCTTATTCTGTCACTGGTGAGTAAACTCGTACCTTATTAATTAAGGATAGCTTTGAATATTTGAATTTTTAAATTTTGTTATCAAACTTGTACCTTAAGAATTTATGAAAGCTTAGAATATTTTAAATTTAGATATCAAACTTGTAGTTTAGTATAGGTGCACACATTTTAAATTCAATTGTAAACTATATGGATTAGTTACATTGTAGCTACTGTGTATATCGTACATATTGATACAAGGTACTTTATATGGCTTCTAAGAAATGTAAGATTCCTATCTTCAACAGGGTCTTGGTACATTGCAACTGGCTATTTAAAGGATTTAACCACTCTCATGGATTTGTTTGAGAAGAAAGAAACAGAAAGGTTCAAAGACTATGCAGCTTGTTGGCAAGAGATGCAATTCACACAAATATTCAGGTATGTGACACCTGGTTTGTATTCCGTCCAATTCTCTCTATTTTCATAATTTTTAACAATTTTTGATTTTTCAGAATTTCTCTCTAAATTAATTTTCAGCTAATACTGATCTTTTGTGATCTAATTCAGAGTTTTATCTTATTTTTTACCAAACAATTAATTATGATCATCAGTTTTATATCAGAAAATACATATTTATTTTAGTGTTTTATATCTTTAAACTTAAGACTAGTGGTGTACTGTATCCCACAAAATGTATATTTCAGCTCTTTTCTGCTTAATAAAGGAACTTTATTTACTTTTAGAGGACGGCAGTCTTTCAAGGAACTGCTGGAGTTCTCAGAGGAGCTTGTGATCCTCACTAAGAAGTTTCTGGAGGAGGTACACAGTGATAAGAGGAGAATAGGAGCCCTGTATACTCTCTACAGTCTCTATTACAAACACCCAGTGAGGTAATTTTGTTACCCTATTTTTTAGAGACGACTTAGAGCAACTATATGTACATTTAGAGCATGGTCTCACTAATCTAGAATGTTATAAGCAAGCAGTGTCCCTATATTGCTAACAGTGTCCTAATTGCTGTAGCTAGTATTATTCTTTCAAAAGTGTGACAATTATTTCTCTGATTGCAGTATTGCCTTATAAGAGGGTGTTGTTCTATATGAAAGAATAAAGTATTCCCTAGATAATTGAATTTATATAGTAGCTAGTTCCATCTAATCCTGTTCAAAATGCAAGAACTTAATTTAGTACTAAACTCTCAAGGTTATTGTTGTTTTCTTGTTACAGGAGACAGTTTGTCATTCGTTTCACTCCCTCTCAGTTCATTCTTCTGAATGACCTTGTAAAGCAACAGCCACATCTCACCAACCCTGACCCTGCCAGGATATTCTTGCGACTACTAACTGACTCTGCTATTCACCATGTCGCTACAGACACAGAGGTGAGTTTCCTCTGCTAGTAACGACTTCTTTGTTATAAAGGAGTTCTTTTTTTATGAATTAGCTATCCAATTTGTTTTCATCTAGATAGCTACCAATTTCTCCTTTTCAAAGTTAGAATTTACTATCTATAAATTATTAAATGTCACACCTTTTTTTAATGATTTTACTTTCTTTGGAAATAAGTCCCAGCCTGCTGAATATGGGACATTCTTATCATTCTTTGTGCGAATTTCTTCCTACATTTACATGTATTTTATGGAGAAAATTTTGGGAAAGTAGAGTATTTCTTGCTTTACCAGTTTTCAAAGTCTGAGTAATAACAAGAAGAATATTCAATCTATTTTATATTTGTAACCCTTTCCTCTGACTATAACCCGTTAGTTTCTAATAAACTTGCTATTATTATACTCTAAATTTTCTTTTTGTTCAGATGTGCATCGGTCTTCACAGTAAATGTGATCAGGGCTCCGTGGAGTTGGAGTACGGTTACTTGCGACTGGCTCAGTCCTCCAATGTTCCCAGAGCTCTGCCTAAACTAGAATTTGATGAAAAATTCATGGAGATGTACCACAACTCCAAGATAGTAGCAGGTAGCTACTTTAAATCTATGTGTACTATATATATGTGGAACATTGGCTTTATCTTGAGAAAAATCATACAAAATAGTATGCAAATCAGTTTTGAACTAGTTAGAACTTATTTAAAAATGTTAGAACATGTTTGAATTTGTTAGAACGTGTTTGAACTTCTTAGAACAGGTTTGAACTTCTTAGAACAGGTTTGAATTTGTTAGAACATGTTTGAATTTGTTAGAACGTGTTTGAACTTCTTAGAACGTGTTTGAACTTCTTAGAACAGGTTTGAACTTCTTAGAACAGGTTTGAACTGGTTAAAACAGGTTTGAACTTCTTAGAACAGGTTTGAACTTCTTAGAACAGGTTTGAACTTGATAGAACAGTTTTGAACTTGTTAGAACAGGTTTGAACTCGTTAGAACAGTTTTGAACTTGTTAGAACAGTTTTGAACTTGTTAGAACAGGTATAAATTTGTTAGAACAGGTTTGAACTTGTTAGAACAGGTTTGAACTTGTTAGAACAGGTTTGAACTTGTTAGAATGAATATGTTTGTTCTTGTTAGAAAGGTTTTCACTATAATTGTTATCTTTTTCTGTATCTTCAGGCAGTGAGTCTAGTTCAGCTCCAGACAAGGCCCTGAACATGTTCAACAGTGGCCTGTCTAAGGAAAGTTACCAGCAACTGGAGTCACTGAAAGACTTCACCCTCAACCAACTGAGCTTCAGGGGGAAACATGCTATTGAAGATAGACTGGCAGAGAGTGATGATCCTGTTATTAAACTAGGTAAGAGAGTGATGATCCTGTTATTAAACTAGGTAAGAGAGTGATGATCCTGTTATTAAACTAGGTAAGAGAGTGATGATCCTGTTATTAAACTAGGTAAAAGAGTGATGAGACTTATTAAACTAGGTAAGAGAGTGATGGTCCTGTTAATAAACTAGATAAGAGAGTGATGAGACTGTTATTAAACTAGGTAAGAGAGTGATGGTCCTGTTATTAAACTAGGTAAAAGAGTGATGAGACTTATTAAACTAGGTAAGAGAGTGATGGTCCTGTTAATAAACTAGGTAAGAGAGTGATGATCCTGTTATTAAACTAGGTAAGAGAGTGATGGTCCTGTTAATAAACTAGGTAAGAGAGTGATGGTCCTGTTAATAAACTAGGTAAGAGAGTGATGGTCCTGTTATTAAACTAGGTAAAAGAGTGATGAGACTTATTAAACTAGGTAAGAGAGTGATGGTCCTGTTAATAAACTAGGTAAGAGAGTGATGATCCTGTTATTAAACTAGGTAAAAAGTGATGAGACTTATTAAACTAGGTAAGAGAGTGATGGTCCTGTTAATAAACTAGGTAAGAGAGTGATGATCCTGTTTTTAAACTAGGTAAGAGAGTGATGATCCTGTTAGCAAACTAGGTAAGAGAGTGATGATCCTGTTATTAAACTAGGTAAGAGAGTGATGATCCTGTTAGCAAACTAGGTAAGAGAGTGATGATCCTGTTAGCAAACTAGGTAAGATCACCAAGGGCAGTGATTTAAGGCAGGTGAGGTTATCAAGTTAGGTAAAATAATCTACGGCAGTGGTTCCCAAAATTTCATTTCTCACGAACCTAAACTGAAAATTACTGATAATCCACGAACTATTTATTTTATAACGTGATTATATTTAATGTACATCAATCATTTTCTTCTAAAATGAATAAACTACATTGAAACGTGGTAATAATAGGAACTATATAGCTAACTACTGAAAATAATCGAAAATGCTACAAATCAAGAAGGGTTTGTAAGATCACAGCTGACCACTTTTGAGATACCTACTCGGATCTAGGGTAACTTATGAATTATCAAACACTTTCACATTTTCATCATAAATAGAAAAATATGCAATTTGAATTTTAATTCAGTATTTTAAACTGTATCCGTTATCATGGATACCGTTTAGAGTTGAAAATCAACTTTAGTTTCTTGACTTGAAATCATTTCTAATGTTAATGAAGTAGCTAAAGTTTTTTATCATGTGAAGTGTTCTAGTATCTAGCACATTAAGAAATTATAGCTAAAAATAACAAAATGTGAAGTCCTAAATTTACCTGTAAAGCATTCAACCTAATCGAAATATTGTAGTAAACGTATAAATCGTATATAGTAACCATTGAGTATAAAATTTGGACAACTTGCAACAAGCTTTGTCAAATATTTTATTACACACTGGTTACATTTGTTTTTTTCCTATCATTCTTGTACCGTGTACCTATAGCATGATGTGTCTGTGGTACCAATATTAAATATATTATAATTTATAGTATTATGTTGAACACTGAAATGATTATACCTGTTCATCATTCATAGTCAATCTTTCTGCTTGTTCATCATTCTTCATAGTTACATTTTCACCATTCTTCGATAATATTGGAACAACCATAGATGCGTCATACTAGTTAATATTTAATGAATTATACATTATACTTGTATTCAGTGGCAGTGGATAATGTTCAGGTGAATAATACAACAATATTCATTATTCTCCCCACTTTTTGCCGCAGGTACCAAGCGCTACGACCTGAAGAAGAGAGCAGTGTCTATCGCTGCGGCAGAGCTACAGCAGCAGATAGAGGACCTGCAGAACATGTCTCAGGTAGCCAGTCTCACTAGTGATGAGGCCCATGCATCGCTGAGAACTCTGTCCATGGCAGGGGAGATAGTCAGCAGGTTCAAAGCTACAAAGTACGTCGGTAAAATGGATTACAAGTTAGAGAAGGAGGATGAGGGAACTGTTAACATCAAAACAGAACCTGTCACACCTTCTAAACAAGGTATGTTTGGCCTCTAAACAGGGTAGCTGTGTATGGCCTTTAAAGTAGCTATGTTTGGCCTCTAAAATGTATGTTTGACCTCTAAACTGGGTAGCTATTATTGATCTCTATAATGGGTATTTTTAACCTCTAAAGTAGCTATGTATGGCCTCTAAACTGGGTATATTTTAAGCTCTATGTTGGGTATATTTGACCTCTAATGGGTATCTTTGACCTCTATAATGGGTATCTTTGACCTCTATATTGGGTATCTTTGACCTTTATATTGGGTATCTTTGACCTCTATATTGGGTATCTTTGACCTCTATATTGGGTATCTTTGACCTCTACATTGGGTATCTTTGACCTCTATATTGGGTATCTTTGACCTCTATATTGGATATCTTTGACCTCTATAACGGGTATCTTTGACCTCTATAACGGGTATCTTTGACCTCTAAAACGGGTATCTTTGACCTCTAAAACGTGTATCTTTGACCTTTAATGGATATCTTTGGCCTCTATGATGGGTATCTTTGACCTCTATGATGGGTATCTTTGACCTCTATGATGGGTATCTTTGACCTCTATGATGGGTATCTTTGACCTCTATGATGGGTATCTTTGACCTCTATGATGGGTATCTTTGACCTCTATGATGGGTATCTTTGACCTCTATGATGGGTATCTTTGACCTCTATGATGGGTATCTTTGACCTCTATGATGGGTATCTTTGACCTCTATGATGGGTATCTTTGACCTCTATAATGGGTATCTTTGACCTCTATAATGGATATCTTTGACCTCTATAATGGATATCTTTGACCTCTATAATGGGTATCTTTGACCTCTATAATGGATATCTTTGACCTCTATAATGGATATCTTTGACCTCTATAATGGGTATCTTTGACCTCTATAATGGGTATCTTTGACCTCTATATTGGGTATCTTTGACCTCTATATTGGGTATCTTTGACCTCTATAATGGGTATGTGTGACTTCTAGCTATAACTGCACATTGATCTGTTGATTTTAACAGTTAATTAATTAATTAGTTAATGTTTTGATAAGAAGTTGAGGAGTAGCCTATGATGCATATGTTCTGTATAAGCCTTTTCTATTACAGATAATATACATGGCATTACATACCCGAAGAAAGGGCGCCCGGTGAAGTACATGCCTGTGAAAGAGAAAACAAATCTGACTCTGCCTGTAGAAGCAATGTCCATGTCTGTGGCCAAGAAAATAAAACGTGAACAAGTGTTCAGAAAGATACAGGAAAAGGACACCAAAGTCAATTTCAATCTAGTCAGTACGCCCATCAATCCATCGAATAATAAAATCAAGCCTGAAACCCAAAAAACCAAGAAAAATGTAATTAACTTGGACAGTTCTGCTACCATACATAAGGTATCTGATGGTATGAATTACACTCTTTTGGTAGACTCTGTGGCAGACACGGAAATGGAGGAGTTTGAAAATGTAGAGGTAGGTACTTTCGATGAGGCTATGATGATGGATGAGGATATTAAGCCTAGTGCACTGCTTGAGATGAGAATAGCAATGAAAGTGAATGGGAAGAGGGAAGAGAGGGTAATTAAAGCAAGTGTTAGTCCGCAACAGTTTGAAGACATAAGAAATGATCAAAGCAGGTTAGTGAAGTTACATCAGAAACTTCTGACTCTGATCAAACCACAGCTTCAGTCGAAATACGGGCGAGATTGCGTCATTACTGATCTCTTCATTTCGAAGGTGAATAGATGTGAAGAGAAGGAGAGTACGGAGTCCTTCATAACTGGCAATCAACCCTTCGTTCAAAGCGGCAAATGCAATTTGAAGCGTCGGATGAAGGTTTTGGAAATGTACCGCAAGAAAATGGTAACAAATTCGGAGGTGGAAGAAATTGACAGCAAGCAAACGCGTGCTGCCATCAAATTGTTGCCGATTATTGTTGGTGGCTCTGTTAGGTACATTCAAAGCTCTGCTTCCGGGGATTCAGAGAATTCTATAACCAAACTACCATCAAGTTCAAAAGGAAGTAACCCGGTTGATCCTGTATTGCGATTTCACAACTGCGATTGGAATTCTGATAAAAAGGTGACTAGCATGTTCAAGAACTTCAAGACGCCATTGAACAACACGAAGGTGGAAGGGGAAGTCACCGAACGTATAATTACCGGCGGAATGTCGAGAGCGTATATCTACAAGTCTGATGGCGAAGTGTCTTATTGTAAACAAGAAAATGTGGAAAATACTAACAAAAAAGTCAGTAAGAACTGTTCAGTGAAAGTAATTGATATTAAAAACAGTAAAGGAAGAAAGAAAGAGAAAAAAACACCAGTAAAAGCGTTATGTGAAAATGCTGAAGCGGATGAAAATAATGCCTGGGTGACTATAAACCAAAGTCCAGCAATTGTTGAGAAATCTCCAATAATTAAGACACGTAAGGAACCTAAGAGGCTAAAAACTACTAAGCCAAAGGTAAAATCTAATAAAGTCAAAGTAAGTAAGGCAAAGAAGAACAATATTCAGATGGCAACGGAAGAATGTGATTACATAGATATCAAAGAAGAGCTCATTGCTGACTTTGATGATACCTCTTCCGAAGGTGCCACACAAAACGGTAAGAGTGATAAGTTTAAGGTGAATAGTTCCATTTTCAGCCGTAAGAGAAAAAGAGATAATGATGATAGTCACACTCTGCCTAAAGCAAAGAAAAAATGTACTGCACCTAGTGTGGATTCTGAAGCCCCTCGATTGACAAGATCCAAAAAGAGGTCAGTGAAAGTAACGCCAGAGAAAGAATCTGAATCTCCTGTTCAGAACGATGTCCATGATGCAGATGAATTTGATATTCCTGAAAACAATTCTGATTTTCCAACTGAGCCGCATGATTTTATCGAAACTGATGATGTTATGAACTACGACAGTTTTGAAGAGGGTGCTGATGTATACCATGATGATTATGAACCAAAAGTATTCCATGAGGATCCTCTCTCACTTACCAAACATGAGAAGCGTATTAAAGCTGGCTTTAATCAATCCAATGTAGTTAGTGAGACTGCTAATGAAATATCTAGTCCTAGCATTAGAACGCCCCAAAAGATACTGTCTAGTGAATTCAATCCTGGTACGTCGTACAGTAGTTGCAATTCAGAATTCGTAGTAAGAAATAAAAGTCCAGAAATTCTGGCTGATGCACTTACTGCTCCAAATCTTAACAACTCAGCTCTATGTACCCAACCTACCACATCTAATCATGCTGAACCACAGGTAATACCACAGTACGATTCTCACGGCCAGTCGTTCATCCGTGCCATTACCGCGGAAGGTGGCTCAGTATTTCTCCCTATGAACACATATTTCAGTATCGTCCAGAATGACGGATCGGAAACTAATTCTACCCATCTTGATTTCACGGAGACTGAAAACCCAATAATGTTGAGTTCTCAAACTGTGATGGCTCCCGTCTACCATCTTCCTGAAGCCCCTATGATCCCTCTCCCTCAAGAGAGCTTTCAGTATCACATGCCTGTAGGTCCTGAAGGTGTGGTACCTCAAGTGCAGCCAACTGACTGTGGTTTAGTGCAAGAAGAACAAGTAGAGTTCAGTAAAGAGGATCTGATGGCCTCACTCCATCTGGCCAAGTCTCCTGTCAATGATAAGAGCAATCCTTTGGTGAGTCCTATGAGGAGAAGTAGAAGACTTGGTGGAATGGGAAGTACTACGCCTAAGAGATCCAAAGCTTCTGATGAACCTCTTAAATCTCCACAATTCAGTAGTCCAAAGAAGAAAACTGACCAAGTGACTGCTCCATCTTCTACAATCTCTAAACCAGCTCCTTCTCCTATCTCCAAAGCAACTCCTTCTCCTACTATCTCCAAAGCAACTCCTTCTCCTACTATCTCCAAAGCAACTCCTTCTCCTACTATCTCCAAAGCAACTCCTTCTCCTACTATCTCCAAAGCAACTCCTTCTCCTACTATCTCCAAAGCAACTCCTTCTCCTACTATCTCCAAAGCAGCTCCTTCTCCTACAATCTCCAAAGCAACTCCTTCTCCTACAATCTCCAAAGCAAGTCCTTCTCCTATCTCCAAACTAACTCCTTCTCCTATCTCCAAACCAACTCCTTCTTCTATCTCCAAACCAACTCCTTCTTCTATCTCCAAAGCAACTCCTTCTTCTATCTCCAAAGCAACTCCTTCTTCTATCTCCAAAGCAACTCCTTCTCCTATCTCCAAAGCAACTCCTTCTCCTATCTCCAAAGCAACTCCTTCTCCTATCTCTAAACCAACACCTTCTCCTTACTCCAAAGCAATTCAATCTCCTATCTCCAAGGCAGCTCCTTCTCCGGTCTCCAAACCAACTCCATCAATCTCCAAACCAACTGCACCTTCTATCTTCAAAGTAACATCTCCTATTTCCAAGCCAACTCCATCTCCCATCTCCAAACCTACCATTAGTGCTGACATTTCCAGCTCCAAAGAGGCGCCAGTGAAGCAATCTTTTGAAGTGCCCCGCAAACCCGTGTGTAACTTCCTCCTCAATAAGCGCTTCATGTCCCTCAAACCAGTTCTGGGGAACTCTGTGAAGGGAGAGGCTCTGGGTACCCCTTCACCATCTCAGAAGAGAAGGGTGTCCTTCTTCAAGAAGGGAAAGTTAAAATAATTGATTGCTATTGGCTTATAGCAGCTAGCCACTAACCAATTAGTTAATTCAGAGTCGAATTTTTATACAATTTGAAATAGTTAAAATTAGCTCAAATAAATTAATGATTTGAATATTCTTTATCAATTTTTTTCTTTAGTATTACAATTCATAAGATATGCATGTATTGTCCTAAATTTTTCAATCTAATTTAGATTCTCTTTTTTTTCTTGTCATTTTTTTTATTAATCTATTTTTTGATTTAGTTCTGTTCTATAATGACTGGATTACTGTCACAAGTAAAAAGGATAAAGTTTTAAAAATATGAGTTGTGGCAGTCAATTAAGTATCTGAGATTTTATTATAAATATATCAACAGTTTGTTTTTTGGTGGAATCTATCTCTACATTACTAGTGCTCAAAACCTTCATTGTATATTGAAATTCGTAACGTAATATATATTAGTAGGCTTGTGACAATATGCTTTTAAATTCATAGATATTAAGATGAAATGGTATCCAATACTAAATACAGCTGGTGTAGAACCATTCAATACTCTATAATTATTTCCGTCTGTAATATTTATAGGGTCTATGATTTTAAAAGCATATTGCCACAACCCTATGCATCAGTATAATAGAGCTCCTCTATAGTGACTGTAGAGTCGTAAGTAAGAGAAATTTTCTTTGGTCTGCCATAAAATGACCATCAGTTTTCTAAAATTAACAACCAGTTTATGGCAGACTAAAGAAAGTTGTCCACTATACGGTGTAATTCTTTTACTCGGGACTCTACAGAGAAGTTCTACTGTATAAATTTTTGTGTCTGTTGCTTACTGTCATTTGTTTACCATTACTGTTTACCTATTTGATGTTTATATATAGAACTTTGATTTTGATGTTAATTCTAATTTTGTATGTGATTATTAGGTAGGTAAGGTAAGTTCGACTTCATCGGGCCGGGTGGTTTCACTTTTCCAATCATGCAGGAAAAGTGAATAATTAGTACATACTTTTTCTTATGATAGAAAATGTGGAACTGTTTGGTAACTTATCTTGGCATATGAAACATTCTTATTAACATTCCTGTTTGATTTTTAATCAGGCATTAATTAAGCTATTTCTTAAAGTGTTTGTTGATTTATTTTTATTGTAATAACATACAATGTCACAATAATACGTCTAGAAGATGGACACTGTTACAGTTTCATGAAAAAGTAGCATTAATGCCATATCTTTCAGTGTTATTAATAATAGTTCAAAAATATGTCATGTAAATAATTAAAGGAAGAAATTTTTCTCGTTTATATTCAACAGTTGTTTACAATTACTCCTAATGTACATTTTCACCACCATTCTCTGATTTTAGTCCAAGAATGTGATATCCAGACAACCTTCTTTCTCTCCTGGTAGAACCAAGACTGTAAGTGCCTGATGTTAATGGGTGGTAGGGATGCATCAAAGTCTGGTGCTAAGGTGGGGTTGAGGTTCGTAAGTTTGTCATGTGTTGGTGTGTCGATACCAATCATCTTCAGTACACTTGCACTGTATTCTGCAACAGATGAATCATCTTCAGACACGTTCAGCAAGCTGCTCAAAGAGGACTGATATCTTGCAACGTCTTCTTCTTTCAGCCCCTCTCCTGTTTTCTCAAGTTTCTTCTTGTTCATCTTCTCAATGACACTCTCACTTGATGAGCCCTTGTAGTCAAAGGTGCTCATGTCAGCCCGTGTCTTCTCATGCTCCCATGGTTCCTTTTTCTCCGCTTCAGCCCGCAATACAGTCATGAGATACTGAGCGTAATCGAGATTCTGAGAGTATAGGGGACACCTGTCTACAGTCAGGGTGACTATGTTAGTGGCAGGTTCGAATCTGTCACCAAGCAATCGTAGCAACTTGTCTCTACTATGATCAGACAGATTCAGATCTTCTATCTGGAACTTTATGGTAACTATTCTTGCTCGTATGTCCCTAATAGACGGGCCACTGTACAGATAAGAGCTTTTAGTTTTGATGCAAGGGAAGTAACCAGCATCGCCCGGTTTTGGGAGGGATTCTTCTTGCTCAGAGCTCACTCTTGTGGAGAAGTAGGCTTTAGATTTTCTTAATTTCTTTTGTTTCAGTTTATGCTCTTCATCGTTTTCAAAGTGTATGTCTGTTGTACATTGGGCAGAGTAGGAGACACCTTCGGGCCACGGAGTGCAAAATTCTATGAAGAAGAAACATATTATTTACAAAATTTCGTTTATGTTAGGAACCAAATGACGAGAGTAATGGAAACAAAGATATTTACTAGTCAGATACACCATTCTTCCAAATTGATGTTTCAAAAGCAGGAACTAGAGAAATAGCAACATTAGTAAATTGATCAAAACATTGAAAGTGTCGGTGTTCAACTGAAACTAGCTTTCAATATTATAAAAAATGAAGATTTAGGAATAACTTTCCTGTTGATCCAGTATAACTTCTGCCTAAACACTTAAATTTTCAATGTTTTGAACAACACCAAATGTTGTTGTTGCTTTAGTTTCCGCTTTCAAATCTAGATGGTGCTTTTTAAAACAGAAATTTCTGAGAGGTGCATCTTACTGCAGCTTATATTTTTGATGGATATATCTGAGGTTTATCAACAGGGTTCAGTAATAAAAAAATAGGATAATTACAGCACGACTCACTTCTTATGGCAGCACAATGTCTCTGTACCACTGGTGGTGTCAAATGGAGAAAATTAGGGATCTTCATGAGCTCAGCATTGCCCCATTTATCAGGTGTGGGTTTGTTGGAGGCCGGATACCCCATTCGCACTGGCAGAGGCACAGTTGCCGGGTGAAAAGTACGAGCAGTGGGCCACACGTCTCCCCAGTCTTGGTCAGGACTCATGTTCACAGATCTGAAAAAAGATTAAACATAGTACTTTTTCTTTAAGAGTCTCAATTGTTTATTCTGTTCAAAATAAAAAGTATTAAAATTCTTAAATACAAATAGTCTGATTCTTTAGAAGACTGTCACTGACTAGGAGAATCTAAAAAAAAAATCTACCCAAAAATATAAATTGAAAGGGATGTTTAGTCAGCTAACTAACCATTTCATAAGCAATCTAGGTATAATATTGAGATTACAGTACATAGTGTGCTATCTGCATAATTGATTAACATGTTAAGAATCAATTGACTAATAAGTAATATGTCGAAGACACAATTATATTGTCTATTATTTTATTCAATGAAAGACTCCATTTCTAAGCAAATGATACAGCTATTTAATTAAACTTCATTCATATAATAGGAAGTATGCCTACTTTGCTATTAATTATAGATTGGTAAATATAGCTTTTACATTCTGTCAAATAGCTATCATTTCTGTAATGAACTTTACAATAATCTTATTAGCTAATTTAACCCAGTCTTAAGAAATCCATTAAAAGCATGACAGTACCTTGGAGGCATGATGTTCTTCGGTTTTGATGGAGCCCTTTTGGTCTTTGCAAAAACTGTGAACTTTGGGTACAGGACCAGAGGCTGAAAATCTGAAGGAGAAAATGAATCAATGATTGCTAAACAATAAGAAATGTGAATGAGATATTGAGTGCGGAAAAAAATATTTAACAGTAGAGTGAATTGAATTAGAAAATGATTTTTATGATTCAGATATTTTAAAAACGATGTAAAATTTAAAGAATAGTTTTCAAATTAAACATAAATTCGTCTCTGCAAGAAGATACAAATAATATTTCACTCAAGATGAATTTTTACAGTGAAGAAAGTTCATACAATATCTATTTACAGTCAATACAAATAATATTCCACTAGGGATGAACTCTTACAGTGAAGAACATTCATACAATATCTATTAACAGTCAATACAAATAATATTCCACTAGGGATGAACTCTTACGGTAAAGAACATTCATACAATATCTATTTACAGTCAATACAAATAATATTCCACTAGGGATGAACTCTTACAGTGAAGAACATTCATACAATATCTAATTACAGTCAATACAAATAATATTCCAATTGAGATGAATTTTTATCGAGCAGAACATAATACAATATCTATTAATTGAAACTTACTAAAATTATTTAACCCTTTATCCTTGAAATAAGAGGCGTACAAATAATTGTAGGATATGTTACATAAAATTTAGATTTGGAACCAACTAAAGTTCTTCCTAAAGGACTTTAAGGCTTTAAAAAAAGGGATTGTTTAGAATATATTCTTTCTTGAAAAGGTTAGCTATCTATCTAAAAATTAATATTGGCCTACAATACCTATGTCTTGCGCATAGAAGGGTTAAAATGAAGAGTCAAACTTAATAGCTTCAAACCACAGATTTGCAATCAATCTCTTTACCATGTACAACAGCTCCATCATCCTTCACTTCATTTTCTACTGCATTTGAGTATCTGCGAGAGCTGCTTGACACAAATATTTTCCCTGTCTTCTTAGAGATGCAGGTTACCCTTCCCAATTTGAGGGACAACATCTTGACTGAGCTTCAAATCAATGATTAGAGATACATTACATATTAGATAATATTCTGCAAAAATAAGAAACAGTTTTAATAAATCATTAACTGATATTAATAAGTACTTTTTTATTAAATACTTTTATTTAAACACTTATATATTATTAGTATAATAAATTAGCTATTTCACATTTTTCAGAAACTGGTAAAGGAATTGTAGAAATCCACCCTGCAGAATTGGTGATAATTTTTTTTATAATATTATGGTAGAGCAAACTTGCCACTCTAATTCCTGTTTTAACCCTTTTGCGCCAATTTTTTTCTGAGTTCATTATGAGTAATAATAAATTTTTTAAATAATATTTATGTATTTGTATCTTATTTTAATCTATTGATAAAGTGTTTATATCAAACTTGTGATGGGCCAATATGTCCCACCAGTTGTGTACATCACAACTATTGGGACAATATGTCCCAATAGAAAATGAATGTTATTAGTGGGACATATTAGCCCATTCGGCGCAAAAGGGTTAAGAAGGGAATTAGTGATGTATCTTTAATTTTTTTAGTGTAGGGTACCTAAAACAGGCTTGCACAAGGACGGAAAGTAATTTCCACGGAAGGTTGAATAAAACGAAATCAAATAAACAAGTTATAATAAATCCCTAATGATTTAAACTGAAAAACATTTAATCAGGTTATAATAAATCTCTCCAAATGTCAAAAAATATCCCCATAAAAAATAACTGCGAGGCATCAAATCAGGGGATCTTGCAGGCCCCAAAATATTACATGGTTCAGGAATACAATGCGATCGCCAAACAACTTTTTCAGCCTTTCTTTCAAAATAAGCAGACGATGAGGAGGGGCACCGTCCTGGAAAATCCAGAGTTTGTTAAATCGATTGTTGAAAACGTGGAGTAGTTCTGGGAGTATCTTTTTGTTAATCATAGTCAGGTAAAGTTCCCCATTAAAGTTGCCGTTGTAGAAGAAGGGCTCCATGAGAGATCCATTTCCGCTTAGTCCAATCCAAAGGGAGAGTTTTTCCCTACAGATACTCTTATCGAAGTTGAATTCTGGTGGACCGTTTTTATTGGTGCATATGTCTGACTGTTTACTTTACCATTCATGAAAAGGCTGCCTCATCGCCAATGACAATATTTATTTTCTGTCCTTGTGCCGTTCTGTATTTGGTGCACAAAACCCCACTGACTTTTTTCCTAAGCTGAAAAACTCCACCATAAATTTCCATTAATTTGGCTGATCCACCAACATTTTCCCAATTTATCCACTGAAAATCCAGTCTGCAGAATATGGAACATTTTTGACATTTTCTGTGCGAACAATTTTTAATTCACTGCAATATTTACATGTATTTTACTGAGAACAGAAGCTTAAATTATAGAGGATTTCTTGGAGAACAGTTTACCAGTTCCTGCAGTCTGGCCAAAAATTAATGGTAACATAGGAATAAATAGTTAAAATTCCAACAACTTTGCCAGAAACTCTGTTGGAGTTAAGCAAACAATAAAATACAGTAATAAATTAATGGAAACTGCATAATCCGCAGCATTTAGCCTAAGAAATTCATCTGTTAGCCTAAGGTTACAAGGTATTTTCCAGAGTGGCCTGTTTTAGGTACCTTACTCTAAAAAAGTTGCTGTATCCATACCATAGATTAAACTAATTTTTCTAAGGATCGACAGATAAATAATTGCTTCATGAAATTTACTTTACAAAACTGAATTGTGTATAATAGCATTAGAGTAATGGGGCATTCCATGACAAGGGGACCAAAAAATATGAAATTTAACACCACTCCCTCTCAGATTTGAATGAAAGTTGGTACAGAGGGTTCTTGTGCCCAAAAAACTCTATTTTGAGAATCTCAGTTCTCTAGCTCTTATAGGTCAAAAGTTATGACCTTGTGAACTTTTGAAAAAAAGGGCAAAATGCCTTGACATCACTATTTTTGAAAGGTCATGACTTTCTTATTATTAGTCCTAGAACAAAAAGTTTAGTATGTTTTTTGTTCAGAATAAGCTAGGGAATCTTTCTAGGTGTACAAAATTTTATTATTTAAATTTTTTGAACTAAAAAGGGCACTTACCCTCTTTGACTTTGACCTTTACCCTCAAAGGCACCACCTGACAAAAAATTTATTAGAACAAAAATTGTAGATCGACTGCTTTGCTATATGTTGGAAAGATAATATTTACTACTATTAATAGGGATTAGGGATACATTTGAGCTCAAACAGATGCGTTAGACAAAAAAATATACTAGTACAAGATAGAATGATAATTTTGAAAAGTTAAATTGGAGTGGAGTTTCACAAATTACGAATTTACTAATATTAATAATAATACTCAAATATGTCATTATTCCCGCACAGCAGTTGCTATTGGCTGCTAGACACTAGAATTTGTGCTTATTCCCGCGCTGGAAAATAATTCCCGCATATTATACACGCGAGGGAATAATTCTTAATTATTCCCGCTAGCGCCAAAATGTTTCCCGCCTGTTGCCACCTCGACAGAGAGAATTGTGAGGAAAACTCGTTTATTTTTTTAGAATTTGTAAATAAATGATTTAAATTATTGTTAACTGTTTACTAATCTTATAATAATTATTAACAGTTTCAAAATAGGTTGAATGAAGTATATTTGATGAAGAAATAATTAAATAACCGTTAAATAAAGATAATATTACATAATTGAATGCTTCGATTGTCAGCAATGTATATAGTGGGATGGATAATAAATCACTTTAAATTTCTAACTTCGGATAGTTCTTTTTTTCCCATTATCCAGGAAGAGAGACTAAGAAACTTATCATTATTTTGTCATATCATTTTTTTAATTAACTCTCACTGTTACAACAATCATCAGTGATTTCTAAATGGTTTCTCTGAATAAAATTTAATTGATTTATATGATAAATTTTTAATTAATCAACTGTTTTTTTCTCATAACCATCCTTTCTTTACATCTCCATTCACAGGTGTATTAGGTAATATATTTGAGTTTTAATATGAAAAGTATTATTTTAACGACATTAATTATCAACAACAGACATACGGGAGTATAAATAAATATACCTCTACCGCTAACAAATTTTGACAGAGCGGAAATATTAAAAAATAATTTGATAATGCGCGTGAATAATACATTCCCCTTTGGCGCCAAAATGAAAATACAATTTTAAGTCAAAGTTCAGGACTTTTGAGAGTTCTTGATATAATAATTCAATAAAGGAGGATAAAATACATATAGTGATATAGTGTTGCCTCCTAAATTGCAAAAAACAATTGAGAAAATTGCTCTGAATGTAATTACGCGTGAATAATCTAGATAATCGTAAAACTGAAAAGTTAAATATCTAATTAATAGAATATCTGATTACATATTCTTGCTCACCAGCTCCCTTTACATAAACTATCAAGTTTTCAAGATTGTTGCATTCAAATTAATCGAGAAATTCAACTTTTGTATAAAAGTTCGTGCTTAAATTCGTCAACGAGTCAGAAATGCATTACCCTAGTGTGACTTTTCTTGACTTACTCCACTTTTAGTTCATACTTAAAATATTTTCAGACTTTAAATGTTTTCTCTGTATTAATGAAATAAATTCACTGTTACAGCAATGGAAACGTGTGAGTCATCAAATTCTCTATTAAATAGTATATTTATACATGTAATTTGACTTGTATATTAGCATATAACATATTTGACACTATTATTTGAAGAAAACCTGCATATAAGCAATTGAGGTAGTCTAAATTCAAGTTTGAAATCAAATTACAATCATAAAACATCCATATCACCATTAAAAAACATTCATATGGCAATACTCCACTGATTAACTAATCAGAACGGCTAAATCATGTTTAAGTGTGATTAATCAACAATAGAAGAATTGTAATAATTATCAATATTAAATTTTGTTACTATTTACTAATATCAAGTAATGTTTACTAATATTAATTATTATTTACTATTATATAACATAGTATATATTGAACTATTTATAAATAATAATAAATATTAAAAAACAATAGTAACTATTAATAAATAATAGTACCTATTAGTAAAGAAAAAGATAATAGTAGTAAATTTAATATTGGTAATTATTAATATTAGTAAATTCGTAATTTGGGAAACTTTTACTTCAATTTAACTTTTCAAAATTATAATTTTTTCTTGTACTTGTATATTTTTTTGTTTTATGCACCTGTTTGAGCTCAAATATATCCCTAATCCCCATTAATAGTAGTAAATACTAACTTTCCAATATATAGCAAAGTAGTCTATCTACTTTTTGTTCTTTAAATTTTTTGTCAGGTGGGGCCTTTGAGGGTAAAGGTCAAAGTCAAAGAGGGTAAGTGCCCTTTTTCGTTCAAAAATTTAAATAATAAAATTTTGTAGACCTAGAGAGATTGCTTGGCTTATTCTGAAAAAAAAAACATGCAAAACTTTTTGTTCTAGAACTAATAATAAGAAAGTTATGACCTTTCAAAAATAGTGATGTCAAGGCATTTTGCCCTTTTTTTCAAAAAAGCCCTCTTTTTCAAAGAAGCCCTTTTTTTCAAAAAAAGCCCTTTTTTTCAAAAATTTTCTCAAGAAAACCTAACAACATTCATCATAATATGTATATGACGTCATTTACTCTACTGTATCTACTTTATCAAGATCATAACTTTTGACCTATAACAGCTTAGAGATCTCAGATTCTCAAAATAGAGTTTTTTGGGCACAAGAACCTTTTGAACAAACTTCATGCAAATCTGGGGGGGGGGGTGGGGGGTGTTAACCCTTGGTCCACTTGTCCTGGAATGTCCCTAATATCAATTCAAAGTACCGTTAACTTGTTTGTGGGTCAATCTGTCGGCCTGTCCCTGTACTGCCAGTCTGCACACACAGGCAGAGTAAGTGACATTGTGACCCAGTCTGAAAAGTACAGCAGGATTTGTGGATTAATCCAGCGCCCAAATCCTATTTAATTCTATGTTCCACACTGGAATCTTTGGCAAAAAAGTAATACCTGCTGGATGCCTGGAATTTTGGAAAGCTCAAAATCACCCTATTTCATAGCAGGCACTAGAAGCTCCCTATGTGCTTTAAATATTGAATGCGTGCGGCCGAGATGATATATTCATCACAGACGTGCGATTTTTCACTTAACATCAGTCTTCAGATGTGTGCAGCGTGTGCTTAACTTATACTCACACTTAATTGTTATTAAATTACTTCTGAAACCTATTTTGTAAACATATGTTTGACCTAATCAACTTGTAAATTGTGTCATTTGTTTTGGTTCGATTGTCATTTGCTTTGGTTTAGTTTCTAAACGGTGTTGCAATGTTCGTTTTACACAGTTCTGTGGGAAAATGGGATTTCCCACGCAAACCTATAAATAATCTGTTAAGTGCAATTACATCATTAAACTTATTAGCTAATGTCGTTTTATTGCAATAAAAAAGATCTTACTAGTTATTTCTCATATTATTAAGTTTAGGATTCATTCTTATTAATATATTTGGTTCCACCATTATTACACTAGGTTTTCCCTTTCTGTGGGATATTTTGTACTATATCATGGGAATTATGGGAATGCTGCCAAATGAGGCTAAGAATTTTATTTAAAATAGCCACAGTAATTTTGGCTAATTTAATCGTTTAATTTTCAAAATTTCACTTTATTTCAGTATTTCCCAGTCTGCAGAAACTGGTAAAGTGTTCATAGAGATCTCTATTTTTATTTGTAGCAAAATGAATGTAAATATAGGGATTAATTTAAAATGTTCAGTAATTTGGCTGATCCACCCCAGTTTGAAAAGTAGGTATCCTCCAGTCTGTATTTCATGGTAAATTCCACCAACATGTCGGTGGAATTTTTCTCCTCTGAAAATAATATTCCAGCAAACTGCAAAGTCGGTGGATTTTTAGCTTTTTATTCCTATGTTACCATTAATTTTCGGTGGAAAAATGGAGAAAATGTTGGTGGATCAGCCAAATTACTGGAAATTTATGGTGGATTTTTTCAGCTTTTTGAAAAAGTCAGTGGGATTTTGTGCACCAAATACAGACTGGGGTATCCTCAGATCCAGGATTTTTACAGAAATTGGAATTTGGGCGCAGCAAATAACATGGGAACATAGGAATTAAATAGGACTTGGGCGCAGGATTAATCCACAAATCCTGCTCTACTTTTCAGACTGGGATCCACCCAAGTAAAATAGCATGTCTCATAAACTCACCATTTGTCTCTCCAGCTTTCTCCAAAATTCAACAAATTCTCTCCAAAATGATCAAATTATCATTAATTCTCTCCAAAATAACATTGTAGCATAGGAGAAAAGTAGAAAAAACTCGCCATTTGCAATTGGAGGGCTCAAAATAACTGTCACAAACTCGCCATTAAAATGGCGAGTTTAGACATGCTTTATTACTTGGGGATCCACCAACATTTTTCCAATTTATCCACCAAAAATTAATGGTAACATAGGAATAAATAGCTAAAATTTCACCGACTTTGCCAGAATATTATTATCAAAGGGAAAATATTCAACCGACATGCCAGGGCCCAGTCTGAAAAGTAGAGCAGGATTTGTGGATTAATCCTGCGCCCAATGGCCAATGTCTATTTAATTCCTATGTTATTTCTTATTTGCTGTGCGGGCCTGTGCCCAAATCCCAATTTCTGTAAAAAATCCTGAGTCTGAGGACTCGAGGAGTCCTTCTTTTCAGACTGGCAGACATGTTGGCCAGACTGTAATTCATGGTAAATTCCACCGACTTGTCGGTGGAATTTTTTTTCATTGAAAATAATATTCTGACAAAGTCGGTGGATATTTAGCTATTTATTCCTATGTTACCATTAATTTTCGGTGGAAAAATGGCAAAATGTTGGTGGATCAGCCGAATTACTGGAAATTTATGGTGGATTTTCTCAGCTTTTTCAAAAAGTCAGTGGAATTTTGTGCACCAAATACAGGCTGGCATGTTGGTGGAATTTACCACAAAATACAGACTGGGCCTATATAGGAATATAGGATTAGGAAGAAATTAAGGATCGTTTGCATGATAGAAAATGTTAAAAATGTCCCATATTCTGCAGACTTGATCTGATTCAACAACATTTTCCCAATTTAGCCACCGAAAATTAAAGATAACATAGGAATAATTAGCTAAAATTCCACTGACTTTGATACAATATTATTTCCAAGGGAGAAAAATTCCCAGTCAGGAAAGTAGTGCAGATCTTCGTTAATTCTTTTGTATAATTTTTATATCGTCGTAAGAAATATATAAATTGTCGTTTCGATAATTTTAACCAATAATCACCGTCGTAAAATTAATTCAGACAAACTAATATCTATTATCTGGTACTATTATAGCCTACCACAGAGTACAGACCACTGAATAGGAATATGTTTAACTGCTACGTCAACACACCATTGGCCAAATATCAACCAATCAGAGAGAGGCATACAGTGACGTCACATATTACAACGTGGAACTGGAATCAATTCGCCGGTGCTGGCTTCTCATCGCCACCAGCTCGTCTTCATTCACCTCACCTCCTCTCATACACCTTCCGCAGGGCCGTACCCCCCATCACCCATCCAACACACCTCACCCCACGGACATCTCACCAACGAACCTCGCCCTGGCCATCCATGCCACCTCCAAAAACTTACAAATCTCCCCATTGTCCAAACTTCCAAATGCCATCACCCCCTCCATCGTTCTTACCCTATACCTACGCCTTATTCCCTCCAGCTCCGGGCACTCAAGGATGAAATGCTCTAAGGTCTCCTCCTCCGCTCCACACACCCCACATCCAAACTCACCCCCCCAGAACCTTGACCTCCACCCCAACCTCAGAGTGTTGCTCCTCACTCGGAAGAGCAGCTGTGCTCCCCAGCTATTGTCGCACGACTCCCCTCCTATTCCATTCTTCATCCTATAGTGAACAAGCGATGTCTTCCCATTCAACTCTCTCCTCCACCTTCTCTCCTCCCACACGTCTACTCTTCTCACTATATCACACATCCGAATCTCCCCAAGCTCCCCCCCATCCCATGTCAAGTTCCCCCAGGTAGCTGTTCACCAACTTCATCCAGGGACACACCCATCCTCCAGCTCTCATCCTCTCAAACACCGCCCTCAGCACCACATTCTTTGTCTCCAACACATATCTGGCAAATTTTAGCTTGACCTTCATGTCCCTCGCTTCCACAGACGAGCTGCCCACCTCACCCTGGAGTGTCACAATTGGTGCATATGATGGTGCGCACAGCACCCTCCTCCACATCCCATTCTCCACTCTCTGCAACATCTCCCTCTCAGCCTTCGTCCACACCATCACCTCACTTCCACTCAACACGCTCGGGAGTACCACACTCTTCCAGAAGGTCTTTCCCATCAGCAACCTGTCACAAGACCTCCCGACAACAGAATACGTCACATTCGCCATCTTCCTCGCCACACCCAACCGCTCCTCCTTATACACCCCAAAGCAATTCTTCTTTGCTGTCACCAACACCCCAAGATATCTCATCTCCTCCACCACACCAACCCCCCCAACCTCGTCCAACCTCTCTCCTCCTCCATTGAAAATTAAGCACTTGCTCTTATCCCTATTAATTTTCATACCACACCTTCCTGCACTATCCTCCAGCATCTCTATCATCTGCTCTGCTTCCCTCACCATTCTTGCCATTAGTAGGCCATCATCAGCATAAAACAGCACTGGCACCCTCACTCCTCCGCTCCTGTATCCCAGTCCACTCCTCAGTATTCTCTCTATTATCATCCCCACTACCATCACAAACATCTGAGGTGATCCGGTGCAGCCCTGCCTGATGCCACTCTTCACCTCGATCTCCCCAAGCTCTACCCCCTCTCGCCACACCCTCGTCTTGTCACCCTCATACAACTTCGATACCACCTCTATAACCCTTGGATCACACTTGTAGTATTTTAATCCCTCCACTAATGCCTTCCTTCCTATGCTATCAAATGCCTTACAAAAATCAATCCCCACAACCACCAATCTCTCCCTCCTCCTAAAACTCTCCTCCACACAGTGCCTCAGCAAAAACAGATTCTCCTCCATCCTCCTTCCTTCTGTGAACCCAGCCTGCAAGCTACCCACCCTCTCATCAAAAATTTCCTGCTCCACCATCTTGTCCTTCACCATGCCCATAAAAATCTTATAGCCGGAATTTGTGAGTGCTATAGGACGATGCTGCTTAGCACTTGCTTTTTTAATTTTTGGAAGCATGATGGTTTTGGACATCTTCCACCCCTCTTCAATCTCACCTCCCTCAACAACCCTATTGTATGCCTCAATCATCCCATCAACACACACCTCACTTTCTACCAAAGCCTTATAAATCTCACCCTTAATCCCATCCAAACCTGGCTGCTTACCCTTTCTTATTTTCTGTACTCTCCTTCTCACATCCTCTCTTCCAAACTTGACATCCCTCATCCACTCCTCCACTACTCTCAGCACAGGCACTCCTGGAATCTCCCTTCTCATCCTCTCTGCTCTGCTAGCTTCCTGCATAATCATCTCCTCCCTTCTTCTCTCCTCATACTCTCTCTTTGCTACTTCATTCCAAGCCTCACTTATTTGGTTTTCTTCGTACATACGGGTATATAATTATGTAATGGTCAGAGCTAAATTTTCATTCACTAGCTACCAATTAGGAGTGACTAAAGCAGATGTGGAAAAAAAAGTTTAGGTAATTAAAGTATAAAGGTATATTTATCATGAAATAGAAAGAAGGGGCTTTAGGAGGGCTTAAACCCCCTTCTTTCTATTTTATGATAAATATACCTTTATACTTTACTTACCTAAACTTTTTTTCCATATCTGCTTTAGTCACTCCTAATTGGTAGCTAGTGAATGAAAATTTAGCTCTGACCCATTACATAATTATATACCCGTATGTACGTTGTAATACGTGACGTCACCGGCGTCACAGTATGCCTCTCTCTAATTGGTTGTTTCTCTCTCACAGAAACCATGAATAGCATCTTTGGTCATACAAGCAAAAACAAAAGAAAAAGGCTACCTAATAATTAATATTTTAATTGGCAATGGCATTCATGATACCAATTAAAATAATAATAATTATGATATGGCTAGATTCTTTCTAAGGAAGGTATAAGACCAAAGATGTGAAACTGATTGATAATTCATAAGTTACCCTAGTACCTATGTCCATTCTTTCAGTTTAATAAATTTACTCAAAATACCTAATTAAACGAACAGTAATGTTTAAACTAGTGCTTTATAATTTATCAAATTTAAATCTAAATTTTCCGATCGTATTATTTCTTAAATATTAGGCTAATTGTAAATACTTAAAAAATGTATAAATCCAGACAGTAACTGTCCAGTACATGTCTAGAAACGAAAATCGTAAATTCAAACATTTAGCTGTACTGTACTATTTCGAAACTATCTAGGTACACTGTATTTATAAACTATCTACTATCTAGGTACACTGTATTTATAAACTATCTAGGTACACTGTATTTCGAAACTATCTAGGTACACTGTATTTCGAAACTATCTAGGTACACTGTATTTCGAAACTATCTAGGTACACTGTATTTCGAAAATATCTAGGTACACTGTATTTCGAAACTATCTAGGTACACTGTATTTCGAAACTATCTAGGCACACTGTATTTCGAAACTATCTAGGTACACTGTATTTTGAAACTATCTAGGCACACTGTATTTCGAAACTATCTAGGTACACTGTATTTCGAAACTATCTAGGAACACTGTCTGTAGTCTGTACTTCGAAACTAAATAGGTACACTGTCTGCACTTCGAAACTAACTAGGTACACTGTCTGCACTTCGAAACTAATTAGGTACACTGTCTGCAGTTCGAAACAAATTAAGTACACTGTCTGCAGTTCGAAACTAACTAGATACACTGTCTGTACTTCGAAACTAACTAGGTACACTGTCTGCACTTCGAAACTAACTAGGTACACTGTCTGCACTTTGAAACTAACTAGGTACACTATCTGCACTTCGAAACTAACTTGGTACACTGTCTGCACTTCGAAACTAACTAGGTACACTGTCTGTACTTCGAAACTAACTAGGTACACTGTCTGCACTTCGAAACTAACTAGG
Organism: Caprella mutica; assembly: GCA_947561585.1. Classification (NCBI taxonomy): domain Eukaryota; kingdom Metazoa; phylum Arthropoda; class Malacostraca; order Amphipoda; family Caprellidae; genus Caprella; species Caprella mutica. The sequence continues at coordinate 61,894 of CANNZV010000996.1, forward strand.
TACACTGTCTGCACTTCGAAACTAACTAGGTACACTGTCTGTTCTTCGAAACCAACAAGGTAGCTACACTGTCTGTACTTCGAAACCAACAAGGTAGCTACACTGTCTGTACTTCGAAACTAACTAGGTACACTGTCTGTACTTCGAAACTAACTAGGTACACTGTCTGTACTTCGAAACTATCTAGGTACACTGTATTTCGAAACTAACTAGGTACACTGTCTGCACTTCGAAACTAACTAGGTACACTATCTGCACTTCGAAACTAACTAGGTACACTGTCTGCACTTCGAAACTAACTAGATACACTGTCTGCACTTCGAAACTAACTAGGTACACTGTCTGCACTTCGAAACTAACTTGGTACATTGTCTGCACTTCGAAACTAACTAGGTACACTGTCTGCACTTCGAAACTAACTAGGTACACTGTCTGCACTTCGAAACTAACTAGGTACACTGTCTGCACTTCGAAACTAACTAGGTACACTGTCTGTTCTTCGAAACCAACAAAGTAGCTACACTGTCTGTACTTCGAAACTAACTAGGTAGCTACACTGTAGTTTGAAACTAACTAGGTACACTGTACTTCGAAACTAGGCACATTGCACTTCAAAACTAGGTACACTACTACACTGTAGTTAATTGCAATAACACAAAAATGTTTTAATAAACTAAATTTATAGGTAGGTATTACACTGAGCAAGAATCACCTGTGGAGTGCACTTCTAGCGTTAGACAATGAATTTTTATATTATTATTACGTAAAGATGCATTATTGCATAGGTAGTTTACTTTTAAACACCTAGGCAACAAAACAATCCTATCCCACGAAGATAGTAAAAACCTAGGTACACGTAAACTTTATAGATTAGTGGTAAATTTAAACCTACCTACAATAATTCAAATTACTTACTTCCAGTGTTTTACGTTATTCCCATTGTTTATATACACCATACATTAATAAACTAGAGTATTAGGTACTAGTCTACGCAGGGCAAGTTTTAAGTTATCAGACATTTCCATATTCCCGACCACAGAAATATTGTATAATTTACTAACTACTTTAACTGGTTATTTAATTATAGCTAGTAAGCTGATATTAAAATAACCATTTAAAATGTTAGTTAAATTCCTTAACTTTTTCTTATATTCTGAGGTAAGTTTTGAGTTATTGTACGAATACGATAACACATTTTCGACCCTAGAATGGGGGAACTTTGTAAGTTATGAATTAGCGGTAAATTTCACATCCTCGGTCATAGGTAGGTATGATAAATTACGATAGGTATAATAAATTAATAATACCTATTTTCTCAAAATAAGTGTTACCTATTGCGGTATTAAACATGTAATGATATAATAATTATTTTATTTAATGCCCTAACTGGCCAAGTAAAATAGAATGTCTCATAAACTCGCCATTTGTCTCTCCAGCTCTCTCCAAAATTCAACAAATTCTCTCCAAAATGATCCAATTTTCATAAATTCTATCCAAAATAACATTGTAGCATAGGAGAAAAATAGATAAAACTTGCCTTTTGCATTAGAAGGGCTCAAAATAACTGTCACAAACTCGCCATTAAAATGGCGAGTTTGGACATGCTTTTTTACTTGGCTAACTGGGCATTGTTGATAAGGGGGGAGGGGGGTACCTTGGTAGGTATGTGTGGCTGTGATTGGTGCATCACACTATCAAATGCAGTGATGTCATTAAAAACTCTCCACCCTATTGGTTATTTATTAAATGGTTAAGAAGAAGTGCAGTGCAATCTTTATGGTGTTATGACAGTTATGTCAACAACATATTGTCACATTGTCATTGTGGTTACAATTTAGTTTATATAATTAGTCAGTAATTAATTTTTCGTCGTATATTTATTAAATATATAACTTTATAACAAATTTCCATCGTTAATAACTTGAATATTTCTATTTTCCTCTATAAAAACGTCGTTAAATTTATTTATTGAAGTGCACCTACTTTCCCAGTCTGCAGAATGTGTCTCTTCTCCCGCAGAGATTTTTATTTGAGAGGGAGTTTCTCTCTGACTCTCAGTAGCAGATTCAGAATCTCCCGCAGCTAAATTAATGGTAACATAGGAATTAATTCAAAATCTCCCGCAGGTAAATTAATGGTAACATAGGAATTAATTCAAGAACTCCCGCAGAGATCTCCAATTTCTAAAATTCAATAAAAAACTCCCGCAGAGAGTCTTGGAAAAATGTTCCATATTCTGCAGACTGGCTACTTTCCAGACTGGATTTAAAATTCCATCAACTTATCAATTTATCATTTATCAAGTTGGTGGAATTTACCATGAAATACAGTCTGGCACCGTCGCACCATAATATCAAATAGGTATATCATTTATTTCAAGTGACTAAATTGCAATTTATAATGGATTTTGGAATCATGAGGAATTCTGTCCGGGACCGAGACTGTCCCGGTTGGACAGGTGGACTTTGGAGCAAAGAAAATGTAGGCAAAAAAGGGTTCCAAAGTGAAGTTTTTCCACTCAAACAAACCATTATGCTTCATGTGTGTGTATCATTTGATTTGGGACAATTTTTGAAGTAATTTAAGTATATTACAGCAGGTTCAATACTTCAAAAGTATGCTTTCATCGCATCCGGTCACACATTGTCCGGCACCAGGCACACATCTAATGTCTGAATGGCGGAATCGAGAAATTGTATTAAACAAAATTATCTTAATCTCCAAATCGAGTATACGATTAATTTTCCATTGTTAGTTGATTTTACAAATACAGGCAAAGCTCTTACAGCGGATGATCTTTGAACGTACACCTACTACAAAGGACAAATTCTTTCGTTCTAACGGACTTCAGATCGCTACAACAGCATCTTCAAATTATATTGTTTAAAATATTTTTTATCCGTCTACCAAGTATCTAGTCAAATATATATTATATTCACAGGTATTACAATAAACACTTCAATGTATTGTTTTCAGATTTTCCCTATAAATTTTCTTAAAAATAAAAAAGTTTTATAGAAAACAATAAGAGGTGTAACTTAGTTGCAGTTATATCTACAGCAATATTTTGTATATTCATATAAGTGAGTTATTTAAATACTATGAGATTTTCATTTGAATTTAAGATGGTTTACCTTCATTAGAGTTTCTTAAAAATGCTCTTTAAAAAACTTACGAAGTTTAAATCCCCAACTATACCAATAAATGGGACGTTACAACGAACGCTGATAGTATAGTGGACACTTATCCGGTACCTACATGTACTGAGCGTTGTACGAGCTTTACCTGTAGAGTGTAAATTCCTTCAATAAATGATAATTTCTGGCTTAAAAGACTACAGGCATTCCCCGCTTTAGTTACAAAATCACGAATCAGTTTAGTTATCAAACGGTAACTAAATTGCGAATAAAAGTAACAAGAAATTTATAATTGTCACTCCTTGATTCTCTCATTTTCTATGAGTTATAGAAAGAAAATTTGTTTTTGAGTTATTAGAGTCTACGTATATAATCATATTAATAATAATATACAGTCTTCAATTGTTTGTGACTGTGATGTAAAAGTTTAAAGTCGTGCATTCATTAAATGTTTTAAAATACATCCATAGCTTAACTCTCACTCAGTATAAGTGAGTAATTAATAGATACTTAGATTTCTATAATTATTGTGCTACATTTCAAACTGCAATTTTATGCTCTATGAACTGTTTTTGGTAGTAGGGTACTAAGTTCAAAGTTATTGGTTGGTTCTACAATTTTGGACACGTCAGAAAAGAAAATATTATGATTATTATTTAACTTCTATTCTAATTGGTATCATGGATACCAATTGAAATAAAAGTTAAATAATGAATATCATATAAAGATTTTCACGTGTTCGAAAATATGGAACCGTGCGATAACACGGAACTTACCCTAAAATAGGACATGTTGAATTTCTGAACCAATTGCTTCTAAAAACCTCATCTGGATTATAATTTTGATGTTTTATATAGTAACCGTGAATTAATCACAAAAAATTGTCTCAGTTTTCTATGTCTAAAAACGATACTTATTTCGAGACATGACTCGAAATAAGTACCACTTTTATTAAAGTGAGTTGTACTTAAAGCAAGGCCTGCCTGTACTACAAATTTCATTAATCCCTCATCCTTGAAACTCTTGTCATTACTAAGTGTTCGATCAATTAACTCTTTTCGATCAATAAACACCTAATCCTAGTCTGCATCAATGTGCACTGCTGTATCTCTTGCCATGTCCTGTCTCTGAGAACATAGCATACGATATTATTAAAGTCCTCTACAGGCTCTGGGAAAAATTGAGTTTAGTACCTACATAACACATATATAGAACTAGTGTTTACGATTATTGATTTGCAAACTGCATTTAATTCGGTTTATGTTTGTAATGTTTTAATTGTTTTAATTCAATATTTTAATTTTTAACTATTGTACGAAATATTGAATGTGACTTTGAAGAAAAAGATTGTACTATACTCCTTGTTTTGATTTCCAATTTGAAGTTTTATAAACAAGCGATGCATTTTCGGCATCCGTTTAAGATTTGAACTGTTTCTTGAACGATATAAACGTTTTTATAGTAAGTTTCTCCAATTTTATATCGTTACAGATATTTATATCTTTGTTCTCAATAGTATCAATATTTGTAACTACTAACTAGCGTAGTTTCCCGTTAAGAATTTCACACTCAAGTTGACAGATAATCAAACTCTCAAAGTAAAAGATAATCTCTCAAGCTGAAAGATAATCAAACTCTCAAGGTAAAAGAAAATCAAACTCTCAAGGTAAAAGATAATCAAACTCTCAAGGTAAAAGATAATCAAACTCTCGGGGTAAAAGATAATCCAACTCTCAAGGTAAAAGATAATCAAACTCTCAAGGTAAAAGATAATCAAACTCTCGGGGTAAAAGATAATCAAACTCTCAAGGTAAAAGATAATCAAACTCTCAAGGTAAAAGATAATCAAACTCTCGGGGTAAAAGATAATCAAACTCTCAAGGTAAAAGATAATCAAACTCTCATGGTAAAAGATAATCAAACTCTCGGGGTAAAAGATAATCAAACTCTCGGGGTAAAAAATAATCAAACTCTCAAGGTAAAATATAATCAAACTCTCAAGGTAAAAGATAATCAAACTCTCGGGGTAAAAGATAATCAAACTCTCAAGGTAAAAGATTATCAAACTCTCAAGGTAAAAGATAATCAAACTCTCAAGGTAAAAGATAATCAAACTCTCGAGGTAAAAGATAATCAAACTCTCAAGGTAAAAGATAATCAAACTCTCAAGGTAAAAGATAATCAAACTCTCGGGGTAAAAGATAATCAAACTCTCAAGGTAAAAGATAATCAAACTCTCAAGGTAAAAGATAATCAAACTCTCAAGGTAAAAGATAATCAAACTCTCAAGGTAAAAGATAATCAAACTCTCGGGGTAAAAGATAATCAAACTCTCAAGGTAAAAGATAATCAAACTCTCAAGGTAAAAGATAATCAAACTCTCGGGGTAAAAGATAATCAAACTCTCAAGGTAAAAGATAATCAAACTCTCATGGTAAAAGATAATCAAACTCTCGGGGTAAAAGATAATCCAACTCTCGGGGTAAGAGATAATCCAACTCTCAAGGTAAAAGATAATCCAACTCTCAAGGTAAAATATAATCAAACTCTCAAGGTAAAAGATAATCAAACTCTCGGGGTAAAAGATAATCAAACTCTCAAGGTAAAAGATAATCAAACTCTCGGGGTAAAAGATAATCAAACTCTCAAGGTAAAAGATAATCAAACTCTCAAGGTAAAAGATAATCAAACTCTCAAGGTAAAAGATAATCAAACTCTCGGGGTAAAAGATAATCAAACTCTCAAGGTAAAAGATAATCAAACTCTCAAGGTAAAAGATAATCAAACTCTCGGGGTAAAAGATAATCAAACTCTCAAGGTAAAAGATAATCAAACTCTCATGGTAAAAGATAATCAAACTCTCGGGGTAAAAGATAATCAAACTCTCGGGGTAAAAGATAATCCAACTCTCAAGGTAAAAGATAATCCAACTCTCAAGGTAAAAGATAATCAAACTCTCAAGGTAAAAGATAATCAAACTCTCGGGGTAAAAGATAATCAAACTCTCAAGGTAAAAGATAATCAAACTCTCAAGGTAAAAGATAATCAAACTCTCAAGGTAAAAGATAATCAAACTCTCGGGGTAAAAGATAATCAAACTCTCAAGGTAAAAGATAATCAAACTCTCAAGGTAAAAGATAATCAAACTCTCGGGGTAAAAGATAATCAAACTCTCAAGGTAAAAGATAATCAAACTCTCATGGTAAAAGATAATCAAACTCTCAGGGTAAAAGATAATCAAACTCTCAAGGTAAAAGATAATCAAACTCTCAGGGTAAAAGATAATCAAACTCTCAGGGTAAAAGATAATCAAACTCTCAGGGTAAAAGATAATCAAACTCTCGGGGTAAAAGATAATCAAACTCTCAGGGTAAAAGGTAATCAAACTCTCAGGGTAAAAGATAATCAAACTCTCAGGGTAAAAGATAATCAAACTCTCAGGGTAAAAGATAATCGAGCTCTTGTTGTATAAGTGAATGCATTCAACAGATGTTCTTAGTAAACATTTAGCCTAGTGAAAGAAGACATTGTGCTTTAAAATATGAATAGTAGTGGTTGTGTCTCAGATTGTGTTAGATAGATCTACAGTTACTGCAACTAAAATGTGATCTAATTTTCTAAAATGATTTATGTTGGCTATGTTGTATTACAACATTTGGCTTGAAGGAATTTCAATTTAAAACCTTTTTATTTAGAGCTTTGTATCCAAATTTAAGTGACAGATAATATATTTATAGATGTTTATAGATTTAGAGAAGCAAAGTTACTATACGGAATACGAAGTAAACGATTAATAATTAAATATTTCAATTCCGATGTAATTAAAATATCTTAATAATATGTACTTGAAAAATTATAATATTATATAAAATTGTTTAATCAGTGGATTCATTAGATTTCCATATGAAAAATTATATCAGAGACTAGAAATGCTAAGGTAATTAATTCTAATAATTAGAGTTTTTACGTACTATTTGTCAACATTTTTACACTTTCAAGAAAATAAGTGATAAAAAACAAACATGCTTCGCATCATTGTATGTCTTCTGGGATCACTTCCATTTGCTATAAGTAAGTATATTAGCTTCGGTTTAAATGTATACTAATTTAATGAAGCTTTTTAAAATAGTTTTATAAATACCTACAGTGGATTTCAATATAAAAACAGTTAAAAGATTTCCATTTTGTTTTTGGTCTAAAAATCTAATCCTAGAACAGATAATTTTCATGTGTTCTTCTAGTGCAGAACTGAATTAGATTGAGACCGACCGAAACCCCTAGAAAAATGATTAAACTAAAGCGTTTTAAACCTCACTACAGTAAAAACTACCTTAGGTTATACACATAGTAAATAAATAAATAAGTGTGCTAAGTTTCGAATTCATTGACGGTGAACTTGATCCATTCTTCAGAAACTATGTAAACAAATGGCGTCACACAAAGTACTGTCAAATATTATAAGTACTATTAGGTGAATATTATAAGTGAATAGATTGTGAAACGTAATAAAAACAATTTATATGAAACTTAATTCTCATGAAATGCACATTCAACTGAAAAATAGCACATTTTATTTAAAAACAAATGGTAAATATCTTGTGTGACGTCACCCATAATATTTTTGGATGTTCCAATAATGTACTTGGAATACTTTTCTATTTATTTACTATTGTTATGCAGTTATGTTATGAAGCACTCCAGTAATGAAGAGCATGAATTGTAAAATTCACTCGAGTTATGAAGTAGTTTTTTATGTTCAAATTTTAGAAAATGATACACGTCCAGAATTCAGTCATAGTTATCCCTCAATGACCATAGTTTTCTTAGATTTTAATTATAGAAAACTATCTGGTGCTTCCGAGATATGAAGTGGCTTTGAGTTATGAAGGGACTAGTACTTCATAACTCAGAAGTTTCACTATATTATTTAGTGACTATAAGTTAATATATTCATTACAGATGCAAATATTACTCATGGCAAAAGTCTAAACTGATATGTTATTTTACGAACAGGTGAAATAAATTTTGACAGCAGTATACCGGAGACTGTCAAAGGAATTATAGGACAACCACTTTCTGTACCATGCATTGTTCGCGGAAATTTTCCACACCAAGGTTTTCATGTGAGACTATTTAACTTAATCAGTTTATGCACGTTTCTCGATTTTAGTTCTGTATTTCAATAATTTAGGTTCATTGAATTTTTTTTCATATTAAAGAGTTCATTAGCTGTATAATAATATTTGTATCTTCTTGCAGAGACGAATTATTTGGTTCATTATTTCAAATTGATAAATTTAAAATATACTGAAATCGGGTCTAGGACATTTCGTCCACGGACAATTCGTTCACGGACAATTCGTCCACGGACATTTCGTCCACGAATTGCTTAATTTTGTATTTTAAAGTGTATATTGGATATATTTCACAATAATTTTCACTATTACATTAATAGGCATGTATAAATACATTATATTATTAGGAATAGTGATTTATTCTGAACCATTTCATATGAATACAAAAAAATGTTTACCCTTCGATTAGTTATGAAATTAGACATGATAAACGGTTTGACTGTATCTTTAAATTATATATCTCCTTTAATATTTTGCATAAATATTTAATGAGTTATGAGTATCCAAAATATGGAACTGAAATAGCAGGGTGAAATGAAATAATTACAATAGAGGTAAATAATAATGATTATATACGGTTTTATTATGAGTCCGAAAATATGGAACAGTACAATAGCATGAACGTTTTTACGTTTAAATAATTAAAGGCAAAACTCGAAAGTACCAATATCCACCCAATTCTTTTATAACATAAATTCATTATCAATCACTTGTTAAGTAGTATATTATATACTTGCATCATATATGAATTTTATTCAATCACTGTTAAAACAATGTGTTATAAAAAAGTAATTTCTGTACCAACATTGCTTCTAATAACCTAATCTGAGTAATAATATTGATGTTTATTGTAGTTAATAATGAAGAGAAAAACAAGGGTGGTAATAAAAAGTCCATATTTCTTCGAGCTTTCGATTTTTTCAAAAAATCATCCTCCGGAAAACCTAAATATATCTTAATTCTACTATATAAATACAAAATTCTCCTATCTAGGATACATAAATGAATAAATATCACTAATGTTACAATTAATTAAATAAACTATGAACTCAGAAAAAACTATCTAATATAAAAGAAAGAAATCATTTTAAGATATTTTAATAAAAATTAATAGAATTCTTAAAATTAATTTATTATTTAATTAATTGTAACATTAGTGATATTTATTCATTTCTGTATCCTAGATAGGAGAATTTTGTATTTATATAGTAGAATTAAGATATATTTAGGTTTTCCCGAGGATGATTTTTTGAAAAAAACGAAAGCTTGAAGAAATATGGACTTTTTTATTACCACCCTTGTTTTTTGTTTTTCTCTTCATTATTAAAATTCGGTTTCCACGGAACAAATCTATTATTGTAGTTATTGTTATTATGTCCCCTATTTTCTATGTTTATATACTCTAATAACTTCGAGACATGCCTCGCTATTATTACAGATTTTATAAGACAATGGAATAATAAAAGCGAGGCCTCCCTGTATATCATTAAAAAGTTTTCAGTTATATTATTTTACTGTTGCCGGCCAGTAGGAGCAGGAGAAGAAGATTACAATAAGAATTTTGGCAAAGACCATGAATTTATAATTACCATCAACAAATGGTATTTTCTACTTTTATATTGCAAAATATCTGTAAACGTACGCCCTACACGTATGGAAGCAAAACTCAAAGAATTAATCCATCTTTGTCACATGATCGAGGCGAATATGCCGACTAACACCGAACTGCAGATCTTCAACTTGAACGCTGGGCAGAAGAAAGTATGGAATAAATTACCAGACTGGCTACAACGTAAATGGAGGTCGCGGGGCTATAAATTTGGTGTGGACAACATGGGAGCTCTACCTCCCTTCCAAAATCTTATAGACTTCATGCAGTACAACCTTGATGAGATAATGGACCCTAATTTTGAACTATTCACAACACCAGAAGTTAAAAGAACACTGAGTACCCAAATGAGTCCTGAGAAGGAAATTACAGACGGAGAGGTTCAGTGTTTGTATCACAACAAACATGGACATCCTCTTTCTGCTTGTCGCACTTTCAGTAAATTGCAGTACCATGAAAAACAAAAATTTGTGTATGAAAATAGGCTATGTTATAAATGCCTAGGAGAAGATCATATTGCAAAAAACTGCAACAGCAAGATGCAGTGTGCTCAGTGTCATAGAGACCATATCTCCATAATGCATTCTGATAAACCCATCGCCCGTGTAAATAGAGACCACAGAGCCGATCCAATACAGCGAAAAGAGGAGAACAATAACACAATGTGTAGCGTTGTGTGTGGTAACCCAAATAAAGCTACCAGTTGCTCTAAAACGCTGCTTTGTGAGATTCATCACGAGTCTCGGCCACACAAAACGATGAGGGTCTACGTGGTTATAGACGACTGCTCCGACTCATCTTACGTATCAGAAAAGGTTGTCGATAAACTGCAGCTGACAGGAGTGGAGACACGATTCCTGCTAACAACTATGGAGTCTCTCAAATCGGAGCACAAGGCCCTGGTTATTGACGGCATGTGGATCTCCGGTGCTAAAAAAGATAAGTATTATTCTTTACCTCAGCTTTTCACAAGTAAATTCATCCCAGGTTCATTATATGAGATAGGAACTCCCAAAATTGTTAATACCATTCCACATCTATCCGAATTTGCTGATAAATTCCTTGATTTAGATCCAGAATGTGAACCACTGATATTGTTAGGCAGAGATTCTGGCAATCTTATGAAGTGTTTCTATTACGGCGATCATTCACCTTTTGTGTGCGAGACTCCTTTAGGGTATTCATTAATAGGATCTCCTTGCCCTAACGATAAGTCTAACAAGTTGTCCGCAAAAACTGCTCTCCATACGAAACATGAACATTTTACAGTTAAACCACTTTTTCCCCAAAATGTTCCCTCATATAGCAAAATCTTCGAAGAAACTAGAGACGATGACTCGGCAGGCCTGTCTCGTGAAGATCAAAAATTTCTTGATATCATAGAAGAAAGCATCCATGTAAACGAGTCTGGTCACCTAACAGCCCGTCTCCCATTCAAAACCGACAACACGGTCATGCCCAATAATAGATCAGCCGTGTACCGTCGCACTTGCAGCACTCTATCAAAGATTAAGTCTGAACCAGATAAATTGAACCAGTGTATAGAAGCAATGGCACGCGACATCACAGCTGGTCACGTCGAACAAGTTCCAGGCGAAGAAAACTATCCATTGCGCCCAGGGAAAGCCTGGTGGCTTCCGATATTTGCAGTCACTCACTCAAAGAAAAAGAAACACAGGCTCGTATTCGACAGCTCGGCCATGTACCACGATATAAGTCTTAACAATGTACTTCTACAAGGCCCGGACGAAAACAATCGACTTAGAGGCGTACTCATGAGATTCAGATTGGGTGAGATTGCCTTTGGAGGAGACATAGCTTCCATGTTTTATAACTTTCATCTCCCAGAAGAAGATAAAGATTACCAGAGATTTTTCTGGTTCCAAAATAACGAGCCAACCAAAAAGATTGTACAATACAGAGGTCAGGTCCACCTGTTTGGTAACAAACCGAGTCCTGCAATCGCCAATGCATGTCTCCAGTACACAACTCGACACCCAGACGCACTAAAACACCCAGAAGCTATCAGGTATATTATAGAAAACATATACGTTGACGACCTACTCGCCGCCTGTAATTCTGTAGACGAGGCTGTTCACAACCTAGAAAAGATCCGCGCAATCTTCACGAGGTACCACATAAAACTCCGGAAAATCATCTCCAATAAACAAGAAGTCATGGACCACTTCGTAGAATCAGAGAGAGCGCAAGTGGAGGCAGAAGTAGACATCGGAGACTTGAACATACATAGAGCTTTAGGATTGGCCTGGCAGATTAGAAAGGACAGTCTCTTCATTAAAGTAAAACCTCTCGAGAAGCCTCTAACAAGAAGAGGTATACTTTCGGTCACCAACAGCGTATATGACCCTCTAGGGATGGTAGCTCCAGTTACCTTGAAAAGAAAAATTATTCAGAGGAAAGCTTTACAAAAGGATCTTTCTGACGAAGCCTATGACTGGGACGAACCTCTCCCAGAACAGTTTGCAGCCGAATGGCGCAATTGGTTGGACTCTCTCTCCACACTAGATGACATCTACCTGCCTAGAAGTTACGTTCCAGGGGGCTTCGGTGAAATTGTCCAAATGGAACTCCACACCTTTACAGACGCATCTGAGTCTTCCATTGGTGCCATTGTGTACATCAGACTGATCAACAAGAATGGACTAGTACAAATTTCCTTTGTAATCAGTTCATCAAAGCTCGTGCCAAGAGCTTGTATTTCCATGCCAAGAAGTGAGCTTTGTGCAGCCTTGTTAGGAGCAAAGTTGTGTAATGAGGCTAGACATGAATTAAACATTCATCTTAATCAATGCTTTATGTACTGTGATAGTATGGTAGTAATCTCTTATTTGCGTAACACTGAAAAAAGATTTGCTAAATATATAACTCATAGGGTGTCTAACATTTTGAAGCTAACCGATAGTTCTCAGTGGCAATATATTAATGCCTCCATTAATCCTGCAGATATTGCCTGCCGTCCACATACCCCAGAAGCCCTTGCTAAGTCTGTTTGGTTCAGAGGGCCAGACTTTTTATGGGACGTGGAAGGCCACGAGCTTCTTCTCTGTCCGACCCACTCTGAAGAACTCCCGGAGACCATCGAGGAGAAAGTAGTTCTTAAAACTGACAAGCAGTGCGAGCATCCCCTTGAAGTTGTCTCTTACAACGTGAGTAGCCTTGAGAAGGCAATAGGTGCAGTTGTCGTTGTTCTACGGTTCCGGGACAACCTATTGCACTCGACCAAAAAGATTGTTCCTCCCGAGAAATTAGACGATCGGGAGAACGCTAAAGAAGAGGCGATGAGACTACTGGTCCTGGCGGCGCAGCAAAAATCCTTTGTTGACCTTCTGAAAGTCCTGAAGAGAGGGCAGGCTCCTGTAGCACCGGGTCTCAACAAGTTAGCTCCCTACGACCCCTTCGTTGACAATATGGGAGTCATCAGAGTCGGAGGAAGACTTAGAGACTCTTTTCTAACCTATGCTGTAAAGCATCCCATGTTGCTTAGTAAAGATCATCCCCTATCAACATTAGTGGTAAGGTTCTACCACGAAAAAACTCAGCACCAGGGTAGACATCTGACCCTAGGAGCCATAAGAATGGCTGGCTACTTCGTCCAACAAGGATCTAGGCTCGTGAGAAGAGTCATTGAAAACTGTGTGAAATGTAAAAAACTTCGTGCCCAACCAGCAGAGCAAATGATGGCACCATTACCTTCTTCCCGTGTAGAAGATATTGCTCCTTTCCACCATACCGGGATAGATGTCTTTGGGCCATTCATAATCACTGACGGAAAATCAACAAGGCAAACGAAAGGGACAAAGAAGATATGGGGACTAATACTAACCTGTATGGCATCGCGCGCCATTCATATAGAGGCCCTGCAAGGGCTTGATACGTCGAGCCTCACAAACGCCCTTCGTCGATTCATTGCCATTAGAGGTGCATGTCAGCATGTATATTCTGACCGTGGTACCAATTTCATCGGTATCAACAACCAGAGTGAATCCACTTCAATGCTCGATGACGTGAAATCTGCTCTGGATGTGAAGGGAGTAAAGTGGCACTTCAATCCTCCCCATGCTAGCCACTTTGGCGGAGCATGGGAAAGAAAAATTAGTGCCCTCAAACGGGTCTTCGAAGGCAGTATCTTGCATATGAAAAATAGAGTTCTTAACAGAGACGAATTCACTACTCTTCTTTTTGAAGCTATGGCCATAGTGAATAACACTCCAATGTACGAAGTTTCTAGTGACCCAAGAGACCCAACTCCAATCTCCCCAGCCATGCTCTTAAGCTTGAAGGACACACCTAACCCTTCAACCTTCGACACTTATTCTGCCGAAGATTGTGCGTCATACGGAGCTAAGAGATGGCGTAGAGTCCAGTTCCTCGCCGGAGTTTTCTGGCAAAAATGGAGGACTTACTACCTGTCTGGACTCCAGGAAAGATCTAAGTGGATCCGTAAGAACCGCAACATAACAGTGGGGGATGTTATACTGCTTGTCAACAAGGGAGAAAAGCGCAACTGTTGGCCTCTTGCTATCGTGAAAAAAATTAAAACTAGTGCTGACGGATTTGTTAGATCAGTTAGCATTGAAACTTCATCCGGCGGAGAGTCAAAAAGGATGCTGGACCGCCCTATCTCTGAGGTGATTCTCCTAGTTCCTTCTGAACGATGTGAGCATTAAAAGTGTACTTTAGATACTTCAACAGACAGAGAGTGAGCTCCTATAGAGTAGCTTTGGTAGGCGCATTTACATATATCTGTGTATTAATTTCGATTTTTCCTACTTAGCTTACCATTTTCAATTACATTTTCTTATAGGAAATTTTGATGTGCGTGTGACTCTTCTTTCGTAGAATCAGTATTGTAATATAATTATTATATTTTAGGAATTGCTGTTTGCTGTGTTTTCTATTGTTAAATTGTGTTTTCGTGAACCATTCTTTTGTTGCGATCAGCACCTCCTTGGTCCACTGGTTTCGACTTTCGTCGCTGGGAGGAGTGTGCTGGTCAGCAATCCATTCTATATTTTACTTTCAATCAATTAAACATTAAATTTTGCAATAGAACCATTGGCCATAAATTCGCATTGTATTCTTTAGAAATCCGAACGGCAACACTAGGTAGCATTTCTCAAACTCTATCCATCCATTCATTCATTGTCAATAGTAGTGCAGTCACGTAGTCGTATCTCAGTGCTATAATTTATATTGTTTAGTTTGATTATGTAGGTATTATATATGAGTCGTCTTTGTTCTATTAAGTGTTCCCTGTAGGTGTGTGTGTAGTCATTTCTCTGTAGGTGTAGTCTGTCATTTCCCTGTAGGTGTAGTCAGTCATTTCCCTGTAGGTGTAGTCAGTCATTTCCCTGTAGGTGTAGTCAGTCATTTCCCTGTAGGTGTAGTCAGTCATTTCTCTGTAGGTGTAGTCAGTCATTTCTCTGTAGGTGTAGTCAGTCATTTCTCTGTAGGTGTAGTCAGTCATTTCTCTGTAGGTGTAGTCAGTCATTTCTCTGTAGGTGTAGTCAGTCATTTCTCTGTAGGTGTAGTCAGTCATTTCTCTGTAGGTGTAGTCAGTCATTTCCCTGTAGGTGTAGTCAGTCATTTCCCTGTAGGTGTAGTCAGTCATTTCTCTGTAGGTGTAGTCAGTCATTTCTCTGTAGGTGTAGTCAGTCATTTCTCTGTAGGTGTAGTCAGTCATTTCTCTGTAGGTGTAGTCAGTCATTTCTCTGTAGGTGTAGTCAGTCATTTCTCTGTAGGTGTAGTCAGTCATTTCTCTGTAGGTGTAGTCAGTCATTTCACTGTAGGTGTAGTCAGTCATTTCTCTGTAGGTGTAGTCAGTCATTTCTCTGTAGGTGTAGTCAGTCATTTCTCTGTAGGTGTAGTCAGTCATTTCTCTGTAGGTGTAGTCAGTCATTTCTCTGTAGGTGTAGTCAGTCATTTCTCTGTAGGTGTAGTCAGTCATTTCTCTGTAGGTGTAGTCAGTCATTTCTCTGTAGGTGTAGTCAGTCATTTCCCTGTAGGTGTAGTCAGTCATTTCCCTGTAGGTGTAGTCAGTCATTTCTCTGTAGGTGTAGTCAGTCATTTCTCTGTAGGTGTAGTCAGTCATTTCTCTGTAGGTGTAGTCAGTCATTTCTCTGTAGGTGTAGTCAGTCATTTCTCTGTAGGTGTAGTCAGTCATTTCTCTGTAGGTGTAGTCAGTCATTTCTCTGTAGGTGTAGTCAGTCATTTCTCTGTAGGTGTAGTCAGTCATTTCTCTGTAGGTGTTCCCATTTATATGTAACTTCTAGTCTTCTATATTGTTTGTGTACTTTCCAGATATATTCACATTTGTTATGTCAATGCCAAGATTATAAACTATAAATTACAAAATAAAAAACAGTGTTTAGCCTTCGCATTGTTTCACAACCTAACGTACCAGGACAATGATCAATATGAATTATATACACAATATAAATATAATACAAAATAAAGCATTTCGTGGACGAAATGTCCGTGGACGAATTGTCCGTGTACGATTTGTCCGTGTACGAATTGTTCGTCGACGAATTGTCCGTGGACGAATTGTCCGTGGACGAATTGTTCGTGGACGAATTGTCCGTGGACGAATTGTCCGTGGACGAAATGTCCGTGCACGACTGAATTCTGACTTTAACATTCACACCATTTTAATGGTGACTATGTTAAGATTTGTGATGATAGAATTTAATGAAATAATTATGTTTATGCCTATAATTATATGGCAGAATTTGCTTTATAACATTGAAAAACAAATATCCTTCTGGTGAGTTCCAATAATTGTGATCAAATATGGCGAATTAATTTAATAATAACAATGATAAGTATGCTAGTAGTCCTACTTTATATATCGATCTCACAATATGTAAAAACATTTTTTATCAACACTAATCAATTAATTTTACTATGTATACCCAATAATTCTGTCACGATTTACCTATAAAAAATATTTCAAATTCAGGTGATCTGGAAAGACAAAGAAGGATTTCAAATTTATGACGATTCCTGGGAGGCATTTTACACCACAAGGATAAGTGACAAGATAATTCTTCTGAACTTTGGAATCCTTGAAGAAAAAGATTTGGGAATATACCAGTGTCAAGTAATGGACAGTTTTACAGAATATGAGAATAAAAAAATGGATTTCACAATCACTCTATTGAGTAAGTATCACATTTATTTCAATTAGAACTTCTCTTTTTGTCTTGACTCCATTTTCATAATAACAACCAGTGATGAATTCATTTATGTTATTCACACTGCTTAACCTTAATTTTCTATTTATGTGTGTTGCCTTGTTGACGTCACGGTCACAAATCATTCGATATGAGACGACAGTTCACAAAGCTTTACTCTTTAATACCTACTCTACTAGGATTACCAACATTGATAGGTAGCGACAATTGAGTGATTTGTGATGTGACTTAAGCCCGTATTACACTGTGACGCTCGCCATAGCGGTGTTGTCTCTCTCTACAGATATGGCGCTCACCATTCTCAAAATTGCTATTACACTAGACGAGTCGATATGGCGGTGATCGAGCATTGAAATTTAGGGAAAATTGAAAAATTTACTATGAAATGAATCATACCAATAAAATTCGATGTCATCACGAATATATATTCAGTTAATTATCATTTTAATAGTTGTGTGAAACAATTACATGCGTATATATTAAAAAGTTTAAGTCCATTGATTGTATGGCAACACTGGACACTACACAGAAGCCTTCATTCCATTTTTTGTATCGCGGAGTAGCCGTACAAAGTCTTAAATAACTTTAAAATGAAACAAAATACTTTTTCCACTACTTCAAATCTCTTTAGCAGGCTTCAGTGATAATTTCATCACCTCTAAAACGGTGGCGGTGTTCGTTCTATCGCGCAGTGAGCGATCACAATTTCGTGGTGCTCGCCAAGACATTTTTCGCTATTAGAGAGAAAAGGGGCGGAGTTAGAGAGAAAAATAACAAAACTGTGGCGACCGCCACAGTGTAATACGGGCTTTAAGCAGCAAGGGAACAAATTTAAAGAGAAAATTAAGGGTTTAGCAGGGTGAATAATTTATTTAATATATATTTATTTATTATATTATACAAATTATTTACTATTTTTCTACAAATTTACCTTCTTCAATTGTTTTAAATATGATTTTAGAGTGTTGATGTTATGACGTCACGAACACAACATATCTCAATTGTCCTTATAATATTTCAATTCTATTTCTCGCTTTTGAAACTAGATGGCGCCACAACGCAATTTTAAAATATAAATAAATAAATAATCTACTATAAATAGAATCTACTATAAATAGAATCTACTATAAATAGAATCTACTATAAATAGTAGATCTTATTACCTTCGCAGAATGCGGGAAGGTCATATTTTCATCGGAATTTATTTTTGTAGTATAATATCTTTGTTGACACTGTATCACTATTTCAGGACCAAATCGTATTCAAGCTGTAAGGTATTCTTTCTTTAGTTGTTTTCCTTCTTAATATTCTTCATTTACTAAACATCGTCAAATATCAAAACAAAATAAAATTAGGTAGGTATCTTAAACAATATCTTCAGAAATTACGAATTTTCATTTTTGGTCCAAATCAATCAGATGAAACGAAAGGCTTAAAGTGGGACACTACTTACCAATGTGGTCCTGGGCACCTCATTGATGGAGAACCAGCTGAGTGTGACCCTGAGGGTCCATTTCCTTGCTGCAATGCAGATGGTAAATGCGATTACCCTCCAGTCGGTTGTGCCTGTCCTACCTGCATCGACTTCAGAAAAAACAACACAGGTAAACAATCCAAGACATTAACTAATTATTCACAAAATATGTAAGTGATGGCAATAAGGAAAATAATTTTGGAATTTGTACAAAAGTTCATTAATTTTTATTAAATGTGTTAAGTGAAATATTTTTTCCACTTTTAGTAAAAATTAATATATGAATTTGGTACAGTTCCCATATATTTAAAAAAACTTTTTTTATTGTATTTACTAGTACTAGAAATTGTTTGAACTAATATTGAACCTTCAATTCATTACCTACTGTGAGATTTATAATAAGGAGCTAAATTGAGTACATTTTCTCGGTTAAAATCACGACACCAAGAGATAATAATATTGTAATATTTGTTCCTCTTTAAATGCACAGGTATCATGTTTGATAAACTCTCCCCTGTGAAAGCAAGAGGAGAAGTTGGTAAGTTGGTAGATATTCCCTGCGCAGTTAGGTACACCTACTTTGACGTGGATGACGAGGGAGCCCCAAAAATTGAGGTAAGAAAAAATTAGGAATGCTTTAATGTTTATAGTTTCAAAATTAATATTAATAATAACAAGTCCCAGTTTTCAACCTCTCTATATAAATCTTTGCCTAGAAATATTCCACTATTTAATGTAGCTCTTTTTCAGATGATTTGGAAAAGATCAAAGGTGGACTCTGAAAATTCTGAGGAACTGGTAGTCTCAGGTGATAACGTCACAGACCAGTATGCGGATAAGATCTCAACCAGATACAATAAAACCATGAAAACTTACTATATGACTATACATAAATTGGAGAAAGAAGATGAAGGGACCTACCACTGTTCATTCCATTACGAAGACCAGTTGCATTCGAAAGATATAAAACTAAGTGTTTTTGGTTAGTATCTGGGAAAGCCTGAAACTATAATGCAGGGGTGGGCACAGGGAGTGGTCTCTTTGCTCATATAGCTTTTACTGATTTACATAAGTTAACCTTGTTATGTGCGAAAGAAAACGGTAATTTCAGCAGTAAGTGTTGCTTTCAACTTGAATAAAGACCTTACATTTCATACATTGAATAGTCGCAATGCTAGAGTGACTCATTATCAGAGATCGTAATATGCAATCAGGCATTTAGATTCAGTTCACCATTATATTAGACTGAACGTTAAAATAATTGAGTTAATCCTTAAACAATTTCTATCGTCTGTTACAGAAAACGAAATTAATTTTACAAAGCTCTTAAGCAGTTTGTTTCAGCCTCTGAAAAAGTCGGATCTGCTCACCCCTGATGTATAATAATAATGTGATGACATCACTAAATGAAATCCCATTTATACCTCTATGAGTCTATACGTTTCCACCATAGCTTTCCTTCTATGTTTTACCCAACCTCTTACCGGCTTACAGATTATATTGGCAAAGAATCAAACGACAACAAGACAGTGATGTCAATCACGCCATTCAGTTTTAACGGCTCATGTGGAGATGGAGTTCGTTTTAGACCAGAAATTACTAATAGTGCAACATTACATAGGGGTAAATTTATGAATAGACCTTGTGATCCCGAGAGTGGAACCCCTTGCTGTGGATCAAACAAGACGTGCGGATTCACAGCAGAGTATTGCTTATGTGAGGGCTGCGTGGATAACAGAGTGTATGATCCCACGAAGGGAATATGCGGACCGAAGTTGTTTAGCTGTTCCAATTTTCAGTGTATCAACTACTATTCCCAGTGCGATGGTAAAAACGATTGTTACGAAGGAGAGGATGAACAAAACTGTGAGTTTCGGTTTGGTTTTTAAGAGTATCGTTGCCAGGAAAATTTAGACTGAATGCCTTTTAACTATATGGATACTTCTGGATAAAATGTAATATATTATAAGTAGAAGCAAAGGATATTTAAACAAAAGTTTCTTTCATCAAAGGTGATGTACAAGGTCAATTCGAAGAAGTTCAAACTTTTCTGGTTGCTCAACTTGGAAAATCTTATTCTTTGCCTTGCAAGTTTTCGAATCTCGGGGAAGACGAAGAGGTTTGTATAAGTTCTTCGGAACAATATTTCATTCATCAATTCAAAAGTAGAAATAAATGAACATATTAATTACGTACCATTTTAAGTCAGATTCAATTTCCTTTTCTTTTCTTGTCTTAGATCAAACTGACTTCAACATATTTGAATGGAGTTCGCGAAGTAGAAACCCATTCGAATAAATTCGGCGTAAGGTATCTGTATATCTCAAACGTACAGGAGAGTCGCAGCTACACATGGGAAATTAGAAACAGTCGAGGGGGGGTTAGATTCGAATTCATAGAGATCAGTAAGTGCCTTTTTAAAATTGATTAAATATTTTATGCTTTCACAAATGAAATTCTTTACTCATGCAATAAGTTTCGTTTGCGCAATTTAGATTTTGTTGAAGGTGATTAATACCTTTTGGAATTTAAAATTTCAGAAGTGTGTAAGGAAGAAAATGCAGTGCTTTGTGAAGAAGATTCTAAATGTATATCTAAATCTCAAGTATGTGACGGTGTTGCAAACTGCATCTTCGGAAGTGACGAAGATAATTGCACCAGGGCTGATGAAGGTTAGCGTTGTACCTACCCACCGTGAAGTAGTAGTATAATACATTCTACCATGAAGTAGGTAGTTTAATACCTAACTACCGTGAAGTAGGTAGTTTAATACCTAACTACCGTGAAGTAGGTGGTTTTATAGTTAATGCCTATTCCTTCCATGAAGTTGTTAATTTAATACGGTGCTAGGAAAATTCGTCAACGGAAAATTAGTCCTAGAAAAATTCGTTCTCAGAAAATTCGTCCTAGAAAAATTCGTCCTCAGAAAATTCGTCCTAGAAAAATTCGTCCTCGGAAAATTCGTCTGTTATCTTAAATTAAGAATAGAAAGAATGACATTATTGAGTGCTAACAATTTATGAAAGAGGTAATTGCAGTCGCATAAAATCTGTATGATGAAAATAACACATGTATTCACCAGTTACTACTGTTTATGAAAAATTCATTCTATGTAACTAATATATTTTGTGTAAAAAGCTGAAAAAAATAACTTAATCAAATATTTTAAATTTTTAATTGAATAGGCAAACAGGGGCAATAGTTTCGGAAAATTTGCCGTTTCATTCTGGGTTCTAGGTCCTCTTACCGAAAACACTACCCAAAAAAGGTATACCTACTTATTTTACATTAAAAACAGTGAAGTATACATTTTGTCACAATGAAACCTGGCCGGATATTTATAATAATGTATAGTCATTTTAAACGCCAACAATAATATGGTGAAGAACTCTAAGGCACCTAACATTTTATCTTAAATTAAATTGGTTGCACAACACTATTATATATCTATCAAACTTAATGTTTCTATAAACAATCATGAATTGTGCAGTACAACAAACTTAATGGATATAACTATATGTATACCTACTTACATTAAACTACTTTATATCAAATATTAATCATAGCATTTTGTTCAATTTAAATTAATTATTTTTCGTATAATGGACGAATTTTACCGTGGATGAATTTTCGGGTCACGGTGTAATACTTATCTTTCATGAAGTAAGTAGTTTAATACCTATCTTTCATGAAGTAAGTAGTTTAATACCTATCTTCCGTGAAGTAAGTAGTTTAATACCTATCTTTCATGAAGTAAGTAGTTTAATACCTATCTTCCGTGAAGTAGTTTAATACCAATCTTCCGTGAAGAGATTAGTTTAATACCTATCTTCCGTGAAGAGAGTAGTTTAATACCTATCTTCCATGAAATAGGTAGTTTAATACCTATCTTCCGTGAAGAGAGTAGTTTAATACCTATCTTCCATGAAATAGGTAGTTTAATACCTATCTTCCGTGAAGAGAGTAGTTTAATACCTATCTTCCATGAAATAGGTAGTTTAATACCTATCTTCCATGAAATAGGTAGTTTAATACCTATCTTCCATGAAATAGGTAGTTTAATACCTATCTTCCATGAAGTAGGTAGTTTAATACCTATCTTCCATGAAGTAGGTAGTTTAATACCTATCTTCCATGAAGTAGGTAGTTTAATACCTATCTTCCATGAAGTAGGTAGTTTAATACTTATCTTCCATGAAGTAGGTAGTTTAATACTTATCTTCCATGAAGTAGGTAGTTTAATACCTATCTTCCATGAAGTAGGTAGTTTAATACCTATCTCACATGAAGAAAGTAGTTTAATATCTAGATTACTTTATTAAAAGAACAAATAAAATAGAACTACACGAGAATTGTAAATATCATTTATACGTAGTGGGAAACTGCAACTTAAAACTAAAAAGAAAAATGAAGAAATGTATTAAAATTTAATAATGGGAAAGGAATAGGTGAAAATGTAACTGAAATCCTAGGTTTGCACTTAAAAGTTTCTATCAGTAGTAAGATCGGGAATGATATTTAGGTTCATGAAAACTGAACTTCAATTTACAATAGCAGTCGTTGCTGAGTTATTAAGTAACAATTTCTTTCTAATTTTATTCCTTAAAGTTCCAGACCCAAAGTGCTACAACCCAGAAGATTGCACCAGTCCTCACTCCATGGTAGGCGGTAAATGCATTATGACTTCAGAAGAACCTATGAACTGGTTTGAGGCAGAGACTTTCTGCAGAGAAAATCAAACAAAACTCTTCAGTTTCAACAGTCTAGGCGAAATAATCACTTTCGTGAAAGACGCCAAAAGTAAGGAGAATTTACATTGTAAAAATCAATCATTAATATTAGTCACGGTATGTCTATAAATATATCCTTTTTTCACTTGATGGGATTTTAATTTTTGTCATCTGTTTAAATTAATCGTAGCATCATGCAATGAGTATAAATGAACTTTTCTTGGGTGAAAAAGACAATTTGTAGAGTTTTTGTTGTCTTGGTAAACAATAATATAGTGGTATAGATTTTTAAATTTCTAAATATGATGGTGTAACGGTGTACGTAACCCTAAATTCGCCATTTTTGAGTATTGACGTACCTAATTGAAATTGATGACACAAGTAAATTGCGGTCTTTTAACTTCAAACAATTTGCTCAGAAAATTGTTTCTATATCCTATTGAACAGAATTTATAATACAATATTTCACATAAAAAGAAGCAGAATGCAGGTTATAATTAATATAATTGTTCTGAAGCAATGATTTTCATTAGTATTTTTGTGGTTTGAGGCCAAATTACCGCAATATACCTGCTTCACCCTATATCAATGACTGAACACAATAACTGATATTATCATAGTTCTTCTTTTTCTTTTAAGTGAAAGTGGGATCTAAGTTTCCAGCTTGGAGTGGCATTCAAGGAAATGTAGACTGGATGGATAATATCGGCAGTAAGAAGGTATGTACATTGTAAATGTATTGTAAAAAGATCACAGAACCTAATTTTGGACAATTTTAGCAATATAGGAAAAAGTAGCCCTAACAAGATGCAATTTGCAATACAGGACAAGTACACTGTTAGCAATGTAGAGAGAAAGTTCACTTTTAGCATACTTACATACAGCTGGTTAATAGTTGATCATCCAAAAAAATTCTTGAAAGTTTTATAATTCACCTAACGTTCAAAATAATCTTAAGAATATTTACAACGCGACCATTTGGTATTTAAAAAAATATCGAACTTACATTTTTGACTTCATATTCTTAACGTAATCAATTATATGCTTATGTCACTTGATGATGCGTTGAAGGGTTCTTCACACATGTCAGGGATCCTTCCGGGACGTCACCGGTCCGTCTCCGTCACTCTCCTCTCAGTGATTCAGTGTCAGTGAAAAAATATATCGTTAGATTAATTTCAACGGACCTATTCACACAGTACCGGCTATTCACAGTGATATAAAAAGGATACCCGGATGGATCCCTGTCGTCATCTGTGAAGAAGCGTTAACTCAGTTCTATTCTTTTTCAGTCCTCTACCTTGTTTCACCCTGAGAGTGTCCACGCATGCGCATACCTGGCGTCAACTAATCATACCTACTTAAACCGCGCTACACATTGCACCAATGAAATGTACGCTGTGTGTGAAAGAAAACTGTGCGACTGTAACGATATGCTTTGAATTTCAGTTTAAAAAAATTAAGATTAATCATTTAAACGAACACTTATTTCGAATAAGAAATAAAGGAACAGTGCAGTAATTACTTTGGATACAATATAATTCAAAATTAACTACAATTGGCTCAGGTGTTATGAAATCATAAAAATGGTCGAAGATTTACAAAGATTGCATTAAAAAGAATCTCTTTGTTCATATATTGTTTTAAGTTCATTATGTAAGGGCTTGGACTTAACCCTAAAAGGTATTAAAAAAAAAATTTGAGCACTTTCATTTATGGAAAATCTAAATTATTACTTCCTTAGTATATTCCCTGTTGCTTTCGTGAGAATTTTTAAAATGTCATTTAAAGAGCCAGTAAATCATCATAAAAACTATTTCTCTCTTGTTGATAATTCTTTATTCATTTTTACGGGGTATATAGATGAATTTTTCATCTAACTAAAATTGACGAAAAGGGACACAAGCACAGGTGGCTGCACTCACGAATGGAAGAGGAAAATGAAGAGGTGATAGTGAATGAAGCCTACTAACGTAACTCGTTATAGAAACAGAAGCGATGTGGAAGACTATGAGTGTAGTACAGAGAACGAGGCTACCTAAGATAAAAATCTAAGAGGAAAATGAAGAGGTGATAGTAAATGAAGCCTACGAGTCTACCTAACACAAAATCTAAGACCTCGTAGTTGAAGAGCATAACCCTAGCGCTATCCTCTAAAACTGCAAGTAGCGGTAATTTGATACGTTGACTGCGGTTTGACTTTCGATCAAAAGGTGAAACAATCTACTTTTAATTTTGAATCTAACATTAATGGTACACTCTTCACAATGAACTAGAGTTGAAATTACATTATTTTAGCAAAAAATTATAGAATAGATATAGTGAAGATGGTAAGTATATATTATACATAGAGGTAAGGATAATAACCATTAAAGGATCGCACAATGCGTAGATTTTTTTCCAATCACATGAACATCACAATATAGATAAAACACTAATAATTCTTTAAGAATAGATACAAGTTATTCTTATAATTATAATAAAATAAGTAACCTCCTAGGGAAAGTTCTTAATTATCGGTCAGTTCCCTTTTTCGGACACGCAAGAAAAAACGATATAATAATAATATTTTTTTTATTGGTTTCCATGATACCTTCAGGTATGATACCAATTAAAATGAAAATTAAATAATTATTATTATATCGTTTTTTCTTACGTGTCCGAAAATGGGGAACTGACCGATAATTAAGAACTTACCCTATTATACTTTTGTAGTGTGAAACAAATCTAAAGACAGATTTAGTTAGTTGATAAATCCAGTTATCAACTAAAAACAGAGTTAATTCAAATAACAAAGTTTGTGTTGGTGCTATTCTATGTTATATCAATCAACTCTAATTACATTATAATAATAAATCTTCAGATTTATACAGTAAAACTTCTCTATAAAGAAAACCTGTATAGTGAGTGTAGTGTCCTAGGAAAGGCGAACAAATGAATGACCATTATTTGTTCACTATAGAGGCTACTTCCTTGCTCAGGACACTACATTCACTATACATGATTTCATTATAGAGGAGTTCTATTGTAACCTCTTTAGTACATTTCTATTTCAAAATAATGTTAGTAAATTAACTTTTGTTTTTGTTACTAAAGTGTGTACAAGATAAAGAACTAAAATATAACCTTCCGCTTTCTGCGAAGGTAATAATGCACATAAATGTGTTCTAACATTTAATCAACACACTTCTAAACTAAATAGCTATTTATTTTTTTGCTCTTTTTCCAAAGTATTGAAAATGTCCTTATTGTGACATATAAAAATAAAGTACACTGTTTGTAGGGTAAGCTACGAATTATCGGAAAGTTTCACATTTTCGGTCGTATGAGATAAATAGAATTCACATTTTATACTTTTTTTCTTATTTGGCTGAAGATGTGGAACTGTCCGATAATTCGTAAGATACCCTATATATCTTTTCGTCAAAAAGTCTTAAATAAATGATGAATAGCAAATAAGAAATAATCCTCGTCATAATGACTAACTTTGGTGGTCAAAAATTCTAGTCATTTCGACCTGAAATTTATAAACAATCAATAAAAAATAATTTTTTTTATTATGTTGAAATTGACCAACATTATTATAAGGGAAATTGACTAATAATTCGACATGACAATTTCAAGTCAAATTGACTCATGTTGCATGTTGATTTCAAGTCAAACTGACAGTTAAAATTTCAAGTCAAACTGACAGTTAAAATTTCAAGTCAAATTGACTAAAACTATAAGTTAATTTCAAGTCAAATTGACTAAAATTATAAGTTAATTTCAAGTCAAAATGACTAAAATCATAAATATGTTTCAAGTCAAAATGACCAATGTCAGAGGTCCCTTGCAAGTCAAAATGACCAGGTTTATTCCTTTCTTTGACTATTTCTCAGTTGTTCCCATGGTTGTTCACTGGTCTTTCCACTCATTTTCCTGTGGAAATAACATCAACTGTTAATTTATCTTATTTTGGTAACATATTAAAATATAAAACTTATTATCGAACATTTTATTGGCTTAGGGCAAGTTTCGGGTTATCTGACGATTTCACATTTTCGACCTCTAAAGGGCCTTACACACGTAAGGTTTTTTCAGTCTTCCCACTAGACTTTTTGCTAAGCTCCTCCTACTTTTTCAATGAGAATATAAGAAAAAACGATATAATTGTTATTTATTGTAATTGGTATTCATGATACATGTAGGTATCATGGATACCAACTGAAATAAATAACAATTATGTCAGCAAAAAATCTGGTGGAAAGACTGAAAAAACCCTACGTGTGTACAGCCCTTAAGGTTAGAAGGTATAAGGTTACTACCACTAAGAAAATAGTTTGAAAAAATATTTCCTTGGGGATGAGTTTTTTAGGATAATGGTTTTAAGGGTACTAACTCCTTCAATGATTGGCTACGGAAATTGACCAATAAGTTAAAAAATATTCATGAAGTGTGCAATGTAACAAACTAGCGGATACAACAAACTGCAATACAACAATCTATGTTCAGAGTTTCAGAGTTTTTATTATTTGAAAAATAATTCATTCAGCTCATAACTTAGGCAACAGAGGGCGGAGCACTAACTGTTTGAGTTGGGTCCTCCTTTTTTGCGACCAATCAGAGAAGAGTTATCCTTAAAAAAATTATCCGTAAGAACATTATGCTTTTAAAATTTAGACATAACCTTTCAGATTGCACCAAGAATAGAGTCTATAATAGCTTATTTAATTCGTTATTCAAATTGGTATCCATGTAGGTATCATGGAAACAGATTTCGTTTGTAACTAACAGTGAAATATCAGAACTTGATACATCATCGATGAGATTTTGTATCGAGAATGTCCGACGATAGACTGTCAATGGTAAATAACGATTGAATATTAGCGGTATCATATATAATCGATTCTATTCACCGATAGAAAGCACACTATCGGTGAATAGAAATTTGAAACTTGGTGGCGTCATTATTTAAGTTAATTTAATTAATTAGGTTAATTACATTATAGACATTAGCCTAATTTAATTAATTACGTTAATTTCAGAGACGGGAAATAGTTTAATTTAATCAATTAAGTTAATTCTAGTGTCAATAACTACCTTAATTCAACTAATTAGGTAAATTCTAGTTCCAGAGAAGACCTTAATTTGATTAATTAGGTTTAATTAATTAGGTTAATTCCAGAGAAGGCACCACTCACCCCGGATTGAGTTTCTCGTTTTCCGAACCTCATTCTCATGCCTGGGACCACAGCTCCGTCTCTACGCTCTAAAGGACCCACCACTTCGTCAGTATTGGGCACTGACTGCAGGATATCTTGAAAACTATCCAATTCCTGAAATAAAGTGGGAGGTTGGTCATTGATATCGATAATCAAATTATGTAAACAAACGCCGAAAAAAATTAACCTGCCATAAATGTAGAAGGAAGATGGATAATTGCAGTTTATGTAAATAAGATTTGAAAATGTATGATTTGAAATATATTCTTTAAAATTAATTTAATTTAGTAGGGGTTTAACGTCTGCTTCGGAACCAAAGGCCATATCAGCGACGTCAAAAGGAAATTAAATACAAGGGACTGGAAGAAGCAGTGGATAATCGGCGGCGAAGGTATGCGCTCTACCGAGTGCACGTAATCTAGTTTAGTATGCAATAAATATGGAATTATTAGAATTTATTATTATTTCATATAGCTATATTACAGAATGAGATTTCCCTCAAAGTTGCGTGTGATTACCTAATTTGACAAATAATTGAATTAAAATCAACCTAAACGAGCTTCTCTAAATCTAAATTTGCTGGAAACTAAATTTGACGAAAACAGAAATGTTGAATTAGAAAATTAGAAGCGAATTACGTTTAGAAGCTATGAAAATAGAGAATATTAACATTAAACACTACATACACAAGTGTCTAAAATAGAACAAGATTTAAATTTGTTTATTGGGTAAATTCCAAATTATCGGACAGTTCGACATTTTCGATTTTATTTCAAAAAACTCAATTTCAATATTTATTTTAATTGGTATCCATGATATCTGCGGTATCATGGATACCAATTAAAAACAATGAATATTCTACTTATATGATCGAAAATATGGAACTGTCCGATAACTCAGAGCTTTCCCTTAGCGAAATTATTTACCACCAATACATTAAAAAAAAAAAAATCCGCGTATGATTAATAAAATGAATGCTACCTGTAGATGTAATATTACAGGTAAAATAATCACTGTATATGAGGCAGGTAGGTGGCACATTTCAAATAATATTACGGTATTCTAATTAACAATGATATATCAAAAATAGTACACTGTTCAGGTAATTAGTACTCATATCGCATAAAAAGACTGGAGATTTCAATTAGTTTCGATGCAAGGAAAATCAGTTGAAAAAAGTAATAATATTTTTAAATATTGCAACACACTGTAAAGTTTTATATTTAAATATACAAATATTTATATAAAATGAAAACAATTTTTAGACAGTCTAGAATTAAATATGATATTATTATACAATCTTAATAAATTATTTATATAATTTTCGCGCAATTTAATGATTTTGCGCTATCTTGAGATTTCACTGTGCGTTTCTAAGATCTTCAGATTAATAGAATTATATGATTACTATTATTGAACTTTCATTTTAATTGGTATCCATGATACTTACAGGTATCATGGATACCAACTTAAATAACGAATTAAATAATATTTATTATATAGTTTTTTCTTACACGATCGAAAATGTGAAACCGTGCAATGATTCGTAACTTACCCTATCCAAACTTAATACAATTAGGTAATTTATTTATTAAATTATTTAATTTGAAATAAGTTATTCTTCACTCTGAAGTATAATTAAATACTTTGATTTCATAAGAAATGAACTTATTATAAAAAAATTATAATTTGCAAAATTTTACCATTTTTTATTTGTCATCTCTATATATATTTTTCTATTGATATATTATAAAAATAGTGATATTGAATAAATAATAGAACATTAATGTAATATTCCCCGCATATCTCACCTGCACAGACTATAAAATTACATCTTAGAATATAAAAGAATAATGAGGTAGTTCATCATGTGGTTTTATGACGTCATAACATTCGTAACATTGCCTAAATGACGTCATAACATTCGTAACATTGCCTAAATGACGTCATAACATTCGTAACATTGCCTAAATGACGTCACAATATTCAGTTAGTTTAACATACTTTTTAACTTAAAAATTTATTTATTAATCCAAAACTTGTTATAATATTATTCAATGATTCCATTAGTAATTTACCATAAATTTAACATTTCAAATCTTATTTTAATTGGTATCCATGATACCGCGACCAATTATAAATTTTACAATTCGAAATATAAACATATAAAGGGTGGCCCACAAAAAAGTGTACCCAACTAGAATTAGTACCAATATCGTATTTATAAGTAGTTAAAGAATGAGTTGAAGTGAATTTAAAAATTAGATTTTTTTCATGCATCCATTCTACCACAGTCATTGCTTAAGATTGTACGTGCACGAAATTTATATTAATTCAAACCAAGTGGTGAGTCAGTGGCCAAAATAATATCGCGTCTTGCGGGACGCTAAAATCCTTATTTTTGGGTCACGTGACTGTCAATCTAGCGTCAGTTTAATGGAGAAATGATTAAATGGAACAAAATAAGGTTTTACACAGTCTTCCTCAGCGTCCTGCAATCGCTGCAACACGTCCCCTCTCTAGAGTAGTTTATCATAACTCTATGATTCAAACTTGGGTACACTCATTTATGGGTCACCTTGTATATCTACATTCTAAAGTTAAAAAAAAAGATAACGTAAATTATGTATTGGCTAATTAGGTTAACGTAAATACAGCAAGTGAATCTAATATAATCACGAGATATACTTAGTACTGAATTTTCCAATAGAATCACACCTCTTCATACAGTAGTATATGACAGAAGTTAGTTCATAACCGGCAGTTAGTAGCTTGAGATCCGTGGTTTAGAAAATAGGAGCCTTGCTCTCGCGGTGTGTTTGTATTTATCAGACTTCCTGGAGTGATCAAAGTGAAAATGCGCTATATCTCGAAAACGATGAGTTTCCACAACAAATGGCATTCGTGAAAAACATCTTACAATGGTCTCTTTCACCTATAAGAGGTGTCAAAATATCGAAAATCGGAGGAGGACCTAAAGTATTTTCAGTATATTATATTTTTATGAAACATTTCATGTGACTGAATTTTGTTACTGACTGTACAACAACACATTACTATTATAGTAAATGACTGTACAATTAACATTCTCCCCTAACTGACAGTACATATTAACCAAGTCAATGACCACACGTGGTCCGAAACTGGGAAACGCTGAGTAAGCACAAACAGACAATAGGAGTCCTTAGACGCAAAACTGCAGAATAAATAACGAAATACTAATATTGAGATATAAAGTATTGAGATATTAAATAAATAGTAGGTGATAAAATAGGTATAAATTGATATGATCATCTCTATGATTATTTTCTCGGATATAATTTCATTAAAGATTTAATTAAATTAATCTTTATTTAAACTTACATAGTACATTATGATTCAGTTATTCATAATCTGATAAAAAAATTAACTCTCTTATTTTTTTTCAATTACAGTGCATCTTTTGATAACTTTTTTCATAGAGCCACTCTACTCTCTGACTGCTTCTTCCAGTCCCTTGTACCTAATTTCATTTTGACCTCAGTGATATGGCCTTTGGTTCCAAAGCAGACGTTGAGCCCCTACTAAATTGATTGATAATTATTCTAATACTATAATTAGAATATTCTAATACTCTTTTATTCACCATGTAATCTTCAATAGAATATTTCCAGCCTAAAAATAGATGTTGTTGTGAAATTCATCAAGCAATGAGCGTAGATTTTTCTCTCAAAAAGTAACGATCAGACGTTGAACTATATCCAGAGTTCAATGAAACGAAGCAATGAGAAAAAAAGTTAAGCGAATTGGTTTGATGTCAAAATCAGCTCATCGGGTAAGTTTTTATTCAAGGTTAGATCCACATTTTAATTCATACGAGGAAAAACTGTATAATAATTATTTTATAAATTTATTTAAATTCGTATCCATGAATAATATTTCTTTCTAATTTTCTATTATTTTCAAATTACTTCCGAATTCAAATTATATTTTACATGATGTTTTTTTCAATAATGTAAAAGGTATAAGCTACGTTCTATAGAACCTTTTTTCAAATTAATTTCCCGGCGTCAATTTGCACATGACAACAAGATTATCTCGAAAAAAAGAGCTATATTATCTACGTTAGGGTATCTTCTGAGAATAATAAGTATTATAATTAATTATTATACATAATGGATACCAATTGAAATAAAAGTTAAATAATATATAATGACTGAATGATTTTTGGTTTACGTGTCCGAAAATATGTAACCGTACGATAACTCGGAACTTACCTTATTCAATTTTATTCAATTTGGTGGCTACTGAATCATTAGGATGAAAATCAGTTTTCGGAATACTAATTTCAGAAATATATTCCAATCGGTCTAGGAATTGGTTCGAAGAATAATTTCTCATTATAAAATATTTTAAAAGACCTTTCATGTTTTACAGCCATCCATCCATTTTCATTTTGATGTAAGACCGTCCTCTTATTATAAATATTTTTTTTTTTGCTAATGACTGTTAATCTTTTTGCAAATATATGTTGTATTGAAAAAATTGTAAATTTGTATTATTTTTTCAATAGTTATATTTCTTAACCAAATTCTTTCAGAGCATTGGATGATGAATTCTAGAAATCACTACAACAATATGGTTATATTATTGCCAATATTGTAACAACATTGCCAATAGTGTTACAACATTGCCAATAGTGTTACAACATTGCCAATAGTGTTACAACATTGCCAATAGTGTTACAACATTGCCAATAGTGTTACAACATTGCCAATAGTGTTACAACATTGCCAATAGTGTTACAACATTGCCAATAGTGTTACAACATTGCCAATAGTGTTACAACATTGCCAATAGTGTTACAACATTGCCAATAGTGTTAAAATGTTGCCCTGGGAAAATTTGTTACCTGGCAGGTTGAATAGCTTTCAGGTTGAATATCAGACAGGTTGACTAGCTGTTCTTACCTCTGGTTCGAAAGCTGAAGTTCTTTTTCCGAATCGCATCCTTAGTGAAGGCAAAGACCGCTGACTCAGGCCCCAAACACCGTGCTGTCGCTTGCCGAAACGGAGTCGCATGGAGGGGGGTCCACGGATGGTGCGGGGCCACTGGTAGGAACCTGAGAAACAAGATTGGAGATGCTATAAAAGAATTGGAAGAGGTGGAATGTTGGCATTGGAAGAAATAGAGCAAGTGAATTGAAGAAAGGAGAGCAGTGGGATAACAATAGGGAGAAAATAATAATAATAACAGGGACTAAATTAATTAATATCATAATGACTAAATTATTATCATAATTGGAAAAATTATCATTAAAATAGGCACAAAATTTTAAAAAATAGGGGCAAAATAATAATAATAATAACAATAACAGGGATAAATTAATCATAAAATAAGGAAAAATTAATCATAAAATAGGGATAATTTAATCATAAAAATATGGACAAATTAATCATAAAATAATAGTAAAAGAATAAGATGGTGTAAATTCAATACATGTTGCTACAGTATTCTTTTTAATCTTGGAACGACCAGCGGTCTTCAGAGGCCAGGTCCAGTTTTAAATTTTGATGTATAATTTGAAAACAAAATTACTTGAGTTGCTTAAAATTTGTGACTTTCATTGTCTATGACGTATTCAGTCGGTGTATAATCATCAGTAAAAATAATGAAACAAAATTTGTTCTATTTGGTTTTACATTATTTTTGATAAAGTGGGCCTCTGGAGTCCGCATGAAGTACAATCGCTGCTGTATCACATTTTTCACCACACTAGTAACATCACTTATAGGAATATTAGCTATTTTTGCTGTAAATTGCATTGTGACGCAACAGCGCATGCATTTGACAAGAGGTCTAAATTTACGCATGGTAGTAAAATGTTAATAAACTACATAAAACCTAAATATGTTGCATTATTTTCATTGACTTTGCTTAAATAGGTTTTAGACTATACAAAAACCCCGGATTTACAGATTCTCCAGTCGAGATTTAATAGTGAAAATTATAATTCCTTGGGAATAGTCCTCTCAGGCACTCTGGTCTTTCCATGGCTAAATTATAATTCGCACATAATATACAGTATGTACGTATAGTACAGCAAAATACACTTTTGATGCAATGTCAATGTGATTTGTAGATTTTAACTAGAGAACTTAATTAAGGAAATCATACACCGTGAAGTTGCAATACAGTAATAACTTCCGTGTCGATTAGTAATTATAATAATAGGGACAAAATAATTATAATAATAGGGACAAAATAATTATAATAATAGGGACAAAATAATTATAATAATAGGGACAAAATAATTATAATAATAGGGACAAAATAATTATAATAATAGTGACAAATTAATCATAATAATAGGGACAAAATAATTATAATAATAGTGACAAATTAATCATAATAATAGGGACAAAATAATTATAATAATAGGGACAAAATAATTATAATAATAGGGACAAATTAATCATAATAATAGTGACAAATTAATCATAATAATAGGGACAAAATAATTATAATAATAGGGACAAAATAATTGTAATAAGAGTAACAAAATAATCATAATAATCATTTTCATTATAGGGATGAAATATTCAGGAATAGAGGAAAATTATAAATTTCACTGTAATAGATTAATGATAAAATAAATTATTTTTCAAGACAATTCATGTTCAAATTTGCACATTTTATCTATCCCCTGTGCAATTACAGATGCTTTTTCATCTATTCCACCTGTAACATTCACACTATTATATAATATATATCTTTAAAATTTATTTCGAAGATAATCTAAACTCTAAAAAGTTAAATAATTAAATTCACTTTAATCTTACCTAACTTATCTACACTCAATTATTTTCTGAAGCAAAAATTAAAGAAGTTTCAGTTTAAAAGACTAACCACTACATATCGAAATAATACATCTAATATTAATACTATCAAGGAAAGTAGCCAGGGGCAATGTGGTTCATTATAACCCTGGTCGTGTTACTGAGCCTTAAAAATCCTTATTAAAATCTAAGGCATAGAGGTACAAAAGCCTCGGGGTTTGAAGAAAAGAAGAAAAAAAGAAAAACAGAGTTCTGCTTAACGCGTCATTGCGTGGTGTACTATACACTATAAAAATAAATGTATTTATAAATAATTAATCATAATAAACTGAGAAATATCAATAGATATATAAAATAGCATGAATAGGACTTCCATGATGAAAAATACAAAAAAAATTGTAAATATCTAAGTTTTATATTTAATCAATATAGCTTTTAGCAATATGAATATTTGATTATTTATAAAAAGTAGGTTGTATTCTTTTTATTTCAAACTGTATGAGAAACTATTCTAAAAATAAGTATATTCAGAAAATTTACTCTTATGATCCAAAAATATTTTTCTCAAACATTAGCTCAGAATTCCATCTTATACGTTACGCGACAATTAAAAATGTATTACTGACAATCGATACTATAATAAGAAACACGTCCGTCCATCCGTCCGTCTCTTTGTCTGTCTTTCTGTCTGTTTGTCTGTCTCTCTGTCTGTCTGTGTGTCTCTCTGTCTGTCTGTGTGTCACAAAATGGGTTAAACAGTCATTCTATCAACAGCGCCTCATAAAGTTGGTGTAAATGACAGAAAAATCAAAGAAAAGGTGAATGAAAAGAAAAACTAATAATTTGCTGCAGTATCATTGATTCGTGGGTCACACTTATATTACTCATTGAAAATATAATAGTTTTGACCCTATAAAATAAGTAATATAATTTTGATAAATCATATATATTGTATATGTATAATTGTATATGTATGCATTCAAATGAAATCTTAAGCCCATTATATTAATTGAACACTTATTCAATGAACAACAGGTACTGTACTAGTTGTAATAATAATATACCACTAAACTCTAAAGTAAAGTGAGCGACGTTCCAACTTAGCTTATCAGCGAAATATTCCTATGCTATTCGTACGGGGATAAAAAAGAGGTTCATAACATCCATTTAACTGATAATATATTAAATTTTGGTAAATTCGAATTCGATATTTGAATACCCAATACCTAACCACATTCATTGCTCTACAGTTTATTGAAATTAGTTTTCTGATAGTACTGAAAGCAAGCATCTGAGTGTCTGTTTTCTCTGATAGTACTTCCTAAGTGATTCACATAGACCACTAATCACCTAACCCTCCTAAGTGATGCACATAGACCACTAATCACCTAATTAGGTGATGTAAGACGCAAAGCTCTTTCCGTTAAGGTGTTTTCAAAGAACTAACAGCAACGTCACCCACAATTTGTGTCGAAGATAATTTACTTACTAGGTATTTAGATATTAAATTTAGAAGATAATTACCTAGATAAGGAATTTATTTAAGAAACTGTTTAGATATTATATATGTAAGATATATATTGAATAAGATATTAAACAGATTATTGCGGTTGAAGATTGATAATATGAATTTTTTCTACTGTTCCATCAATGTGCAGATATTTTAATTTGCAATGTTTACGTTATCGGCTGACAATCTACACCGCGAAACTTTTTCTTTCACTGAACTTGAGTAGAACGCCGCGCAGAAGTTAGGAGATAAAAACTTTTAGAACTTTTCTTTGCGCTCTGAATGAAGTTATTTGAATTTAGGAATAAATTGATGAATTAATAGAAAAAATGTTAGATGAACCGATGCAATTTTGGTCCATAAAAGTAGAGTGTGGATGAGTTCAGAGCTATCGGATGGTTTCACTTTTTCGATCATAGCAATAATTTTTATTCAACATTTTTAATTGGTATACATGATACCCGTAGGTATAATGGTATCATTGGTAACCATGATACCTGTAAGAATTATTGGGTGACTGTTCTTCATGTGATCGCATCATCAAAAATGAAACTATTCTCGTTTTTAAAAGGATTTTAATTTAATGATTTAAATGAACAACAACCCGATAGAATAAAAGAAAACAAATGATTCTGTTTGAACTAAATTAAGCGAACTTTTAGAATCGATATTTAAATATTAAAATTATTAAAAGTATAGAAGGAAATAAACAACATAAATAATATTATAATAATAAGGATATATATTCTAGTATTAAATATATAATGTAATGTGACACTCACCACTCACTTCACCACTCATCATACTTCACCATTCATCATACTTCACCACTCACCACCATTCCACACTCATCACTCACCATGCACCACACTTCTCACTCACCAATCATCACTCATCATCATTCACCACTCACTCACCACTCACTTCACCACTCACCTTCCTCAGCGTAGTTCTCCGAGAGGCTGAGGCTCACAAGTGTCATGGTGATCACCATGAGAAGCATCGTCACTTGTACTTTAGCCATTGTACTGTTGTAATCTGAAGAAAAGAGTGATGCATTGAAGAGTGATGCATTAAAGAGTGATGCATTAAAGAGTGATGCATTGAAGAGTGATGCATTGAAGAGTGATGCATTAAAGAGTGATGCATTAAAGAGTGATGTATTAAAAAGTGACGCATTAAAGAGTGATGCATTAAAGAGTGATGCATTGAAGAGTGATGCATTAAAGAGTGATGCATTAAAGATGATGCATTGAAAAGTGATGCATTGAAGAGTGATGCATTAAAGAGTGATGCATTAAAGAGTGATGCAATAAAGAGTGATGCATTAAAGAGTGATGCATTAAAGAGTGATGCATTGAGGAAGAAAAGAGTGATGCATGCATAACAAATTTGTTACGGATACATAAAATTCAAGCAGTCAATTAACATTTCGTATTTCAGTACAAATCTTATCAAATTTCAGTACAATTCTCGAGTTATGAAGTAGTTTTCTATGTTCAAATTATAGAAAACGATATACGTCAAGAATTAAGTCATAGTTTTCCTACAGTGACCATAGTTTTCTATGACTTTAATAATAGAAAACTATCTGGTGTAGCCGAGATATGAAGTGGGTTTGAGTTATGAAGTAACCAATATTTCATAACTCAGGAGTTCCACTGTAGCATTACAATTAGTTACAATCCTATTAGTTCTTTATTGAAGAAAAAAAACTTTTATATGTCCCAGTAAGAGAAAAACAAGTACCTAAATTGTAACGAATACACCAGGTTACTATTTAAAGTTTGTTTCAAGAAAATAGATTCATTATTGAAAAAGAAGAAGAAAAAGAGGAAGAAGAAAAAGAGGAAGAAAAAGAGGAAGAAGAAAAAGAGGAAGAAGAAAAAGAGGAAGAAGAAAAAGAAGAAGAATAAGAAGAAGCAATTTTAGTGTCAGCATCGAACGAAATTACATACAGGTCCATAAGTAATTTTTGTGACCAAATTTTAATATTAAAAAATATATTTTTCGATAATCTGTTTCATAGAAAGTTTAGCAAATATACCTTCCAGGATGCTATTTAAAGTTTATTTCAATCAAATCAGTTCACTATTGATTTTTCTCGAAAATTCTAAACACCAACAATCAGGCTCCGCTTCTAGCTGGTCGCAGCAATAAGATAGATGGATGTCCGTAAAACTGCCAGGCGGAAAACTGCCAGTCACTTACTAGCAATTTATGTGTTTTTTGACTGTTCTGAAATATTATTTAGTTATAAACACAATCTAAGAATATTTAAATTTATATAAAAAACGACGTTAGGCCTTCGTTAAGAGGACATTAATTTTTACGGTGTGCAGACAGAGTATTGAAATACAAAGTATCGAAAGACAAAGTATCGAAAGACAAAGTATCGAAAGACAAAGTATCGAAAGACAAAGTATCGAAAGACAAAGTATCGAAAGACAAAGTATCGAAAGACAGAGTATCAAAAGACAGAGTTTCGAAAGACAAAGTATCGAAAGACAAAGTATCGAAAGACAAAGTATCGAAAGACAAAGTATCGAAAGACAAAGTATCGAAAGACAGAGTATCGAAAGACAGAGTATCGAAAGACAGAGTATCGAAAGACAGAGTATCGAAAGACAAAGTATCGAAAGACAAAGTATCGAAAGACAGAGTATCGGAAGACAAAGTATCGAAAGACAAAGTATCGAAAGACAAAGTATCGAAAGACAAAGTATCGAAAGACAGAGTATCGAAAGACAAAGTATCGAAAGACAAAGTATCGAAAGACAAAGTATCGAAAGACAAAGTATCGAAAGACAAAGTATCGAAAGACAAAGTATCGAAAGACAAAGTATCGAAAGACAAAGTATCGAAAGACAGAGTATCGAAAGACAGAGTATCGAAAGACAAAGTATCGAAAGACAGAGTATCGAAAGACAAAGTATCGAAAGACAGAGTATCGAAAGACAAAGTATCGAAAGACAAGGTATCGAAAGACAGAGTATCTAAAGACAAAGTATCGAAAGACAAAGTATCGAAAGACAAAGTATCGAAAGACAAAGTATCTAAAGACAAAGTATCGAAAGACAAAGTATCGAAAGACAAAGTATCGAAATACAGAGTATCGAAAGACAAAGTATCGAAAGACAAAGTATCGAAAGACAGAGTATCGAAAGACAAAGTATCGAAAGACAAAGTATCTAAAGACAAAGTATCGAAAGACAAAGTATCGAAAGACAGAGTATCGAAAGACAAAGTATCTAAAGACAAAGTATCGAAAGACAAAGTATCGAAAGACAAAGTATCGAAAGACAAAGTATCTAAAGACAAAGTATCGAAAGACAAAGTATCGAAAGACAGAGTATCGAAAGACAAAGTATCGAAAGACAAAGTATCGAAAGACAAAGTATCGAAAGACAAAGTATCGAAAGACAAAGTATCGAAAGACAGAGTATCGCAAGACAGAGTATCGAAAGACAAAGTATCGAAAGACAAAGTATCGAAAGACAAAGTATCGAAAGACAGAGTATCGAAAGACAAAGTATCGAAAGACAAAGTATCTAAAGACAAAGTATCGAAAGACAAAGTATCGAAAGACAAAGTATCGAAAGACAAAGTATCGAAAGACAAAGTATCTAAAGACAAAGTATCGAAAGAGAAAGTATCGAAAGACAAAGTATCGAAAGACAGAGTATCGAAAGACAAAGTATCGAAAGACAAAGTATCGAAAGACAAAGTATCGAAAGACAAAGTATTGAAAGACAAAGTATCGAAAGACAGAGTATCGAAAGACAGAGTATCGAAAGACAAAGTATCGAAAGACAAAGTATCTAAAGACAAAGTATCGAAATACAAAGTATCGAAAGACAAAGTATCGAAATACAAAGTATCGAAAGACAAAGTATCGAAATACAAAGTATCGAAAGACAAAGTATCGAAAGACAAAGTATCGAAAGACAAAGTATCGAAAGACAAAGTATCGAAAGACAGAGTATCGAAAGACAGAGTATCGAAAGACAAAGTATCGAAAGACAAAGTATCTAAAGACAAAGTATCGAAAGACAAAGTATCGAAAGACAAAGTATCGAAAGACAAAGTATCTAAAGACAAAGTATCGAAAGAGAAAGTATCGAAAGACAAAGTATCGAAAGACAGAGTATCGAAAGACAAAGTATCGAAAGACAAAGTATCGAAAGACAAAGTATCGAAAGACAAAGTATCGAAAGACAAAGTATCGAAAGACAGAGTATCGAAAGACAGAGTATCGAAAGACAAAGTATCGAAAGACAGAGTATCGAAAGACAAAGTATCGAAAGACAGAGTATCGAAAGACAAAGTATCGAAAGACAAAGTATCGAAAGACAGAGTATCTAAAGACAAAGTATCGAAAGACAAAGTATCGAAAGACAAAGTATCGAAAGACAAAGTATCTAAAGACAAAGTATCGAAAGACAAAGTATCGAAAGACAAAGTATCGAAATACAGAGTATCGAAAGACAAAGTATCGAAAGACAAAGTATCGAAAGACAGAGTATCGAAAGACAAAGTATCGAAAGACAAAGTATCTAAAGACAAAGTATCGAAAGACAAAGTATCGAAAGACAGAGTATCGAAAGACAAAGTATCTAAAGACAAAGTATCGAAAGACAAAGTATCGAAAGACAAAGTATCTAAAGACAAAGTATCGAAAGACAAAGTATCGAAAGACAGAGTATCGAAAGACAAAGTATCGAAAGACAAAGTATCGAAAGACAAAGTATCGAAAGACAAAGTATCGAAAGACAAAGTATCGAAAGACAGAGTATCGCAAGACAGAGTATCGAAAGACAAAGTATCGAAAGACAAAGTATCGAAAGACAAAGTATCGAAAGACAGAGTATCGAAAGACAAAGTATCGAAAGACAAAGTATCTAAAGACAAAGTATCGAAAGACAAAGTATCGAAAGACAAAGTATCGAAAGACAAAGTATCGAAAGACAAAGTATCTAAAGACAAAGTATCGAAAGAGAAAGTATCGAAAGACAAAGTATCGAAAGACAGAGTATCGAAAGACAAAGTATCGAAAGACAAAGTATCGAAAGACAAAGTATCGAAAGACAAAGTATTGAAAGACAAAGTATCGAAAGACAGAGTATCGAAAGACAGAGTATCGAAAGACAAAGTATCGAAAGACAAAGTATCTAAAGACAAAGTATCGAAATACAAAGTATCGAAAGACAAAGTATCGAAATACAAAGTATCGAAAGACAAAGTATCGAAATACAAAGTATCGAAAGACAAAGTATCGAAAGACAAAGTATCGAAAGACAAAGTATCGAAAGACAAAGTATCGAAAGACAGAGTATCGAAAGACAGAGTATCGAAAGACAAAGTATCGAAAGACAAAGTATCTAAAGACAAAGTATCGAAAGACAAAGTATCGAAAGACAAAGTATCGAAAGACAAAGTATCTAAAGACAAAGTATCGAAAGAGAAAGTATCGAAAGACAAAGTATCGAAAGACAGAGTATCGAAAGACAAAGTATCGAAAGACAAAGTATCGAAAGACAAAGTATCGAAAGACAAAGTATTGAAAGACAAAGTATCGAAAGACAGAGTATCGAAAGACAGAGTATCGAAAGACAAAGTATCGAAAGACAAAGTATCGAAATACAAAGTATCGAAAGACAAAGTATCGAAATACAAAGTATCGAAAGACAAAGTATCGAAAGACAAAGTATCGAAAGACAAAGTATCGAAAGACAAAGTGTCGAAAATTCTATCGAATTGTAATAATGGAGAATTTATCAAATGGAGAAATCTTTCTTTAAAAATTACATACATTACATTAGTTATACATAACTTGAAATATGAATATTTTGCACGTCTGCAGTTTTAATGATAAGAAAATCTACTGAAAAAAGGTAATTGATAATTGAATGATTTGGAATTAGATAATTGATAATTAAATGAAATGAACTTAAATAATTGATAATAAAATGATTTGGAAATTAAGAAAAATGATAATTAAATGATAGAAAATTGAAGAAAATGATAATTAAATGATAGGAAATTGAAGAAAATGATAATTAATTGATAGGAAATTGAAGAAAATGATAATTAAATGATAGGAAATTGAAGAAAATGATAGGAAATTGAAGAAAATGATAGGAAATTGAAGAAAATGATAATTAAATGATAGGAAATTGAAGAAAATGATAGGAAATTGAAGAAAATGATAATTAAATGATAGGAAATTGAAGAAAATGATAATTAAATGATAGGTATTAGGTAATTACATAATGTTACAACATTCTACCTACGGTTATTATTGTTTTTAATTACAGGTATATTGTTCTGTCTGCGAATTTTTAAGATATTGTTCATTAAACTTTCAGTGGCTCAATAAAACTAGTCCTACATGTTCTACCATAAAGTAGAAATTATTCTACTAAAATAGGATAGGCACGTCAATGGTAAATTGATAAGAAACTCTATGTGTTAAAATGACCACTTGAGCTATACAGGGTGACCCACAAAAAAGTGTACCCAACTTCAAATTAATATAAATATTTTATTTATAAATAAATAATAAATCTTGAGCAATGAATGTGGTATGATGGATACGAATGAAAATGAATAATTTTTAATTTTACTTGAATTCTAATTTATTCTAAAATACAATATTTATATTAATTTAAAGATGAGTAAACTTTTATGAGGGTCACCCTGTACAATCTTAGATAATAACAATTATTTTGCTAAATTTATTGATTACTTATTTGCTTATGCTTTTAAAATTAAAATATCAATTGAATTAATAAATTAAACAGGGAATTAAATATAATGAAATAGTAATTTAATGTACAATATATAAATACTTGGGTAAAATATAATTGGAGAAGAAAATATTTTTAAGTAGTTATTCAGATTGTACCAATGTAATCAATTAAAAAATAAAACTTCCCCCCCAAAAATATTCTTCTTTCCACAATGAATATATTTTAACATTTTGATGTTTTTTTTTACTAATAGCCTATTGTAATTATCATCAGGTATTTAATTCACACCTGGTAACTGTCCCTTTACCCTACTTGTTACTCCTGTCTGACCATACATTATATGATTAAACTAAGCAATATCCTAACGTGTCTATCAAGTGCAGTCTGCAGACACGATGTTATAACAATTAGGATCAAAACCAGGGACAGATTGCAGTGAAGTTAAAGTGATATCTTGAACTAAATTCTAAATAGAATTAGATAGCCTTTCAATAACAGTGTATATAGACACACCTCTATAGTGAACTTCAACTAGTTCACTATAGAGTTTACTCTACTGTAGATGATTTAAGAGATGAATAAAAAACTGACCTTTTCTTGGTGAACTATAGAAAATATTTCTTTCTTTTTTTGAAATAAATTAATTATACAGGGTTAATATTTCACAGAACTTTAAAAATCAGGAAGATTCACTATACAGGAGTTCATTATAGAGGAGTTCTAAAGTAATTAGTGAAGGGGTAAAGTATATAGTGAAGGGGTAAAGTATATAGTGAAGGGGTAAAGTATTTAGTGAAGAGGTAAAGTATTTAGTGAAGAGGTAAAGTATATAGTGAAGGGCTAAAGTATATAGTGAAGGGGTAAAGTATATAGTGAAGGGGTAAAGTATTTAGTGAAGAGGTAAAGTATTTAGTGAAGAGGTAAAGTATATAGTGAAGGGGTAAAGTATATAGTGAAGGGGTGAAGTATATAGTGAAGGGGTAAAGTATTTAGTGAAGAGGTAAAGTATTTAGTGAAGGGGTAAAGTATATAGTGAAGGGGTAAAGTATTTATTGAAGGGGTAAAGTATATAGTGAAGGGGTAAAGTATATAGTGAAGGGGTAAAATATATAGTGAAGGGGTAAAGTATTTAGTGAAGAGGTAAAGTATATAGTGAAGGGGTAAAGTATATAGTGA
Source organism: Caprella mutica (assembly GCA_947561585.1). Taxonomy (NCBI): domain Eukaryota; kingdom Metazoa; phylum Arthropoda; class Malacostraca; order Amphipoda; family Caprellidae; genus Caprella; species Caprella mutica. The sequence continues at coordinate 106,656 of CANNZV010000996.1, forward strand.
AGGGGTAAAGTATATAGTGAAGGGGTAAAGTATTTAGTGAAGAGGTAAAGTATTTAGTGAAGGGGTAAAGTATATAGTGAAGGGGTAAAGTATATAGTGAAGGGGTAAAGTATATAGTGAAGGGGTAAAGTATATAGTGAAGGGGTAAAGTATTTAGTGAAGAGGTAAAGTATTTAGTGAAGGGGTAAAGTATATAGTGAAGGGGTAAAGTATTTAGTGAAGGGGTAAAGTATATAGTGAAGGGGTAAAGTATATAGTGAAGGGGTAAAGTATTTAGTGAAGGGCTAAAGTATATAGTGAAGGGGTAAAGTATTTAGTGAAGGGCTAAAGTATATAGTGAAGGGGTAAAGTATTTAGTGAAGGGGTGAAGTATATAATGAAGGGGTAAAGTATATAGTGAAGGGGTAAAGTATTTAGTGAAGGGCTAAAGTATATAGTGAAGGGGTAAAGTATTCAGTGAAGGGGTAAAGTAAATAGTGAAGGGGTAAAGTATTTAGTGAAGGGCTAAAGTATATAGTGAAGGGGTAAAGTATATAGTGAAGGGGTAAAGTATATAGTGAAGGGGTAAAGTATTTAGTGAAGAGGTAAAGTATTTAGTGAAGAGGTAAAGTATTTAGTGAAGGGGTAAAGTATTCAGTGAAGGGGTAAAGTAAATAGTGAAGGGGTAAAGTATTTAGTGAAGGGCTAAAGTATATAGTGAAGGGGTAAAGTATATAGTGAAGGGGTAAAGTATATAGTGAAGGGGTAAAGTATTTAGTGAAGAGGTAAAGTATTTAGTGAAGAGGTAAAGTATTTAGTGAAGGGGTAAAGTATTCAGTGAAGGGGTAAAGTAAATAGTGAAGGGGTAAAGTATTTAGTGAAGGGCTAAAGTATATAGTGAAGGGGTAAAGTATATAGTGAAGGGGTAAAGTATATAGTGAAGGGGTAAAGTATTTAGTGAAGAGGTAAAGTATTTAGTGAAGAGGTAAAGTATTTAGTGAAGGGGTAAAGTATTCAGTGAAGGGGTAAAGTAAATAGTGAAGGGGTAAAGTATTTAGTGAAGGACTAAAGTATATAGTGAAGGGGTAAAGTATTTAGTGAAGGGCTAAAGTATATAGTGAAGGGGTAAAGTATTTAGTGAAGAGGTAAAGTATTTAGTGAAGAGGTAAAGTATTTAGTGAAGGGGTGAAGTATATAATGAAGGGGTAAAGTATTTAGTGAAGGGGTAAAGTATTTAGTGAAGAGGTAAAGTATTTAGTGAAGAGGTAAAGTATTTAGTGAAGGGGTAAAGTATATAGTGAAGGGGTAAAGTATATAGTGAAGGGGTAAAGTATTTAGTGAAGAGGTAAAGTATTTAGTGAAGAGGTAAAGTATTTAGTGAAGGGGTGAAGTATATAATGAAGGGGTAAAGTATATAGTGAAGGGGTAAAGTATTTAGTGAAGGGCTAAAGTATTCAGTGAAGGGGTAAAGTATTTAGTGAAGGGGTAAAGTATATAGTTAAGGGCTAAAGTATTCAGTGAAGGGGTAAAGTATATAGTGAAGGGGTAAAGTATTCAGTGAAGGGCTAAAGTATTCAGTGAAGGGCTAAAGTATTCAGTGAAGGGCTAAAGTATTCAGTGAAGGGCTAAAGTATTCAGTGAAGGGCTAAAGTATTCAGTGAAGTATTGAAGTATTTAACTATATTAATTAATAGTTTAAGTTCCAATTTATTGGATGGTTTCATATTTTCGAACATATAAGATTTTTTTTTAACATTTTAATTTATTATTTCAGTTGGTATCCATGATACTAACAGGTATCACGGGTACCAGATTCAGCTTAGTAGCCATTTCACGATTACTATGAGATTCAAAGTACCATACCATCATGGTAGCTTAGTTTGAAATTATTAAGGCACTCTGAAATATATTTCAGCAATATCTTCTTTTTTAGAGAGCACCTTTTGTTTAGCTGACGTATAACGACAGATAAACTACGTCAGAGAGATTACCTCCATTGTACGTCAGCCTTCATTGGCAGTTATTGACGTGAAATGAAAGCATGACGTATAGTCTTCATTCTAACCCCCTAGTGCCCATAGTGACTTATAGTGCATAGGAATAACATTGTAAGGAGAGATCATTGTCGGCAGTAGAAGGTTTGTTTTCATGAGATTCCTATTTTAATGAGTAAATACGCCCACACTGGTAATAATCGTTATATCTTTTAATTCAAGTTTGTTCAAGTAAATTACACTATTGATTAATAAATAAGCATTTTGTTACTATTAGAAGTTTTATGTTATCATTTTTTAATAAATAAACAAATATTAAATACTACAAGTTTTATGTAATTTATAAAAACATTTTTCTAAATATATTGATAATTGTACGGCAATAGAGTTAGAACAGTAATTCAGTTCATACCCAAATTAGGGTAAGATACGAATTATCGGTCGGTTTCACATCTTTGGTCACATAGGAAAGAACGATATAAAAATTATAATTTAATTTAATTTTTTATTGGTATCCCTGATAGCAGCAAGTATCATGGATACTAATCAAGATAAGAATGATTATATAGTTTATTTCCTATATGACCGATGATGTGAAACTGGCCGATAATTCGTAACTTATCCTGTACGCTAATAGGGTATCAAAAATTCATGGAAAATTTCAAGTCAATTCAGTCTATCCTATTAAGCGGATGAGATAGAAAATATTGGCGATAAGGGAAAGTAGACTATAGGCCTACCCAAAGACTGCCAGTGCACTGCCTTCTTATTCAATTTACTTTTGAATGCAATCACTTGAATTTCATTTCTAAAATATTTATATTTTCTAATATAATATATTAGAAATAAATATATAATAAAGTGAGCTATAATAAAGATAATGGATATTGGAAACCCCATCAAGTTTTTATTTTGAGTTTTTATATATTAGAGAAAATCCAATCAGAAAGTTTAACTAATGAAATTCATTCTTTTATCAACTAAATGGTGTTTTACCACATATATTTAAGAATCTTAATTTAGTTAAAAAGTCCACGCAGTTTACTAATAATATTTCAGTACTAAATTATATGCTAAAGTCCACACAGTTTACTAATAATATTTCAGTACTAAATTATATGATAAAGTCCATGCAGTTTACTAATAATATTTCAGTACTAAATTATATGATAAAGTCCGAGCAGTTTACTGATAATATTTCGGTACTAAATTATAAGATAAAGTCCACGCAGTTTACTAATAATATTTTAGTACTAAAAAATAAGATCAAATCTACGCAGATTATTAAAAATATTTCAGTACCAATAGTCATAAAAGAATTTCCGAAGTTTATTTTTAACCATTTAAAGTATTTTTATTTTCGAACATGTCACAAATGTATAATAAAATAAAATAATAATTTTTTTTTTAAATCAATATGCAAATAATATAGGGTTAGTTCCGAGTCGCAAGACAGTTTAACATTTTCGATCATAATAAGAAAAAAAAAAAAATGATATAATATTTTACATTTCTTATAATGATTGAAAATATGGAAGAATCCGATAAGTTGCAACTCCCCTTTTAGGAAACAGGTAGAGTTGCGATTGCTATAATTCGATATCTCGGATATAGGGACATTTTATTCAGAAGATAAAATCGATAAAACAGCTTCCAATCTTTGAACAGATTGTTTTTCAATAACTAGAACAGCTTGAGAAAAGAGTCACTGTGATGATGTACTATCAGAGAAAAGAGTCACTGTGATGATGTACTATCAGAGAAAAGAGTCACTGTGATGATGTACTATCAGAGAAAAGAGTCACTGTGATGATGTAATATCGGAGAAAAGAGTCACTGTGATGATGTACTATCGGAGAAAAGAGTCAATGTGATGATGTACTATCGGAGAAAAGAGTCACTGTGATGATGTACTATCAGAGAAAAGAGTCACTGTGATGATGTACTATCGGAGAAAAGAGTCAATGTGATGATGTACTATCGGAGAAAAGAGTCACTGTGATGATGTACTATCAGAGAAAAGAGTCATTGTGATGATGAACTATCAGAGAAAAGAGTCACTGTGATGATGTACTATCAGAGAAAAGAGTCACTGAGATGATGTACTATCAGAGAAAAGAGTCACTGAGATGATGTACTATCAGAGAAAAGAGTCACTGTGATGATGTACTATCAGAGAAAAGAGTCACTGTGATGATGTACTATCAGAGAAAAGAGTCACTGAGATGATGTACTATCAGAGAAAAGAGTCACTGAGATGATGTACTATCAGAGAAAAGAGTCACTGTGATGATGTACTATCAGAGAAAAGAGTCACTGTGATGATGTACTATCAGAGAAAAGAGTCACTGTGATGATGTACTATCAGAGAAAAGAGTCACTGTGATGATGTACTATCAGAGAAAAGAGTCACTGTGATGATGTACTATCAGAGAAAAGAGTCACTGAGATGATGTACTATCAGAGAAAAGAGTCACTGTGATGATGTACTATCAGAGAAAGGAGTCACTGTGATGATGTACTATCAGAGAAAAGAGTCACTGTGATGAAGTACTATCAGAGAAAAGAGTCACTGTGATGAAATAATAATTAAAGTTTTTTAAAGTCTATTCACCACAAGTAGGTAACTATTTCTCCATCCAATAATATAATTTTCTTTCCACCAATTACTTCCAATCAATTTAATGTAACTAATCGTCCTTTCTCTCATGTGACGATAAATCGTTAGCAACTAACATCGTCCATCAGGATCGTCATTAGGCACTTTTATTAGGGTCAACAAATCAAAGGGAGACGTATTATCCTAATGATAAACATATACTTGCTAAATAAATATTGGATGATTAAATTTAATTGTTATTTATTACTTTCCCAAAGGATTGATAAGAATGAATGTCAAGATTAATTGGTATTTCTATAAGGTATCGAGACCGTTATTCAGTATAATAAGAACGTTTTTTAGCAAAGGTTGGTAATTTGATAGAAATATTGAATTAAATATTTCAAAACTGATAATATTTTGTTGTTGTAAATTCTGTATTAAATTTCAAGGATTATAAATATTTAAGTTTACTAAATAACTAATAAATTTCACAAAGTTTATTGATGATACTTTTAACTAACTAAATTCTTCATAAAATCTACGGAGTTTACTAATAATATTTTAGTAACTTAGAATTCTTTTGTAAAATAATTAAGGGTGTTATCTATAAGAATTTATAAGAATTTCACCGCTAATTTATACAATACTCTGCCTATGTATTGATTATACAAAAAAATTATCTTCAATCATGCTTAAATAATCTCAGAAAATCTGTCTAATTCCTTTATAGATTTTAATGAGACACTGAATTGCACTTATAGGATTGACCCGTTCTAGTCTATTGGTACATATGGGGCAAATTCCAAGTTGTCGGACGAGTCCACAATTTTGATCATGTAAAATTGGAAAAAAAAATTTAGCTTTTATTTTTTTATTTTTTTAATGATCGATAACGTGTAACCGTTCTATAATTTGGAACTTACCCTCTAGTCTTCTAATAAACTGTTCATTGTTATAATAATGTAATTCATTGTCTGCAAGTCACAACAACTTTAATTATTTAGTTAATAACAATTTAGTCAATTGTTATTGTAGTTAAAAGGCAAATAATTAGTGTGTGAAATGAGGGAGTGAGTCACTGTGAAGAGAGTCGCTGTGAAGGGAGTCACTGTGAAGGGAGTCACTGTGAAGAGAGTCACTGTGAAGAGAGTCACTGTGAAGAGAGTCACTGTGAAGAGAGTCACTGTAAAGAGAGTCACTGTAAAGAGAGTCATTGTGAAGAGAGTCACTGTGAAGAGAGTCACTGTGAAGAGAGTCACTGGGAAGAGAATCACTGTGAAGAGAGTCACTGTGAAGAGAGTTACTGGGAAGAGAATCACTGTGAAGAGAGTCACTGTGAAGAGAGTCACTGTGAAGAGAGTCACTGTGAAGAGAGTCACTGTGAAGGGAGTCACTGTGAAGAGAGTCACTGTGAAGAGAGTCATTGTGAAGAGAGTCACTGTGAAGAGAGTCACTGTGAAGAGAGTCACTGGGAAGAGAATCACTGTGAAGAGAGTCACTGTGAAGAGAGTCACTGGGAAGAGAATCACTGTGAAGAGAGTCACTGTGAAGGGAGTCACTGTGAAGAGAGTCACTGTGAAGAGAGTCATTGTGAAGAGAGTCATTGTGAAGAGAGTCACTGTGAAGAGAGTCATTGTGAAGAGAGTCACTGTGAAGAGAGTCATTGTGAAGAGAGTCATTGTGAAGAGAGTCACTGTGAAGAGAGTCACTGTAAAGAGAGTCACTGTGAAGAGAGTCATTGTGAAGAGAGTCACTGGGAAGAGAATCACTTTAAGAGAGTCATTGTGAAGAGAGTCATTGTGAAGAGAGTCATTGTGAAGAGAATCACAGTGAAGAGAGTCACTGTAAAGAGAGTCACTGTGAAGTGAGTCATTGTGAAGAGAGTCACTGTAAAGAGAGTCACTGTGAAGATAGTCATTGTGAAGAGAGTCATTGTGAAGAGAGTCACTGTGAAGAGAGTCACTGTAAAGAGAGTCACTGTGAAGGGAGTCACTGTGAAGGGAGTCACTGTGAAGAGAGTCACTGTGAAGAGAGTCATTATGTAGTGAATCACTATGGAGTGAATCACTGTAAAGAGTCACTGTGAAGTGAGTCACTGTGAGGATAAATCTTTTTTAATTTTAGTAATGACAATAAAATTAAATTCATTTCATTTAAATACCTTCAATTAATCAAATATTTACCCATTATTATATCTAAACACTTATAAACACTCAACTTTTCCTTCAATTAAATCAATCCAATCTTCTGAAATAAATAAAAAGGCTACCTAATTTTTCTACAAAGATCACTTTGTAGTTCGTAACAATGTGTAATTTGTTTGAAGTTTATATATTTTCGTATTTGGAGCAGTCTAATTTGGTTGCTATGGTACTGAGTTATACGGAACTCGTGTATATTATATTAAAATATATTAAGTCCATATCGCTTACGTCAAAAAGAAATTAATAATAATAATGAATAGTTTATTCAATTAAAAACAGAATACAAGGGAAAATTACGGGAACTAGGGGAAGCAGTCAGAAAGAAAAGTGGCTCTATGAACAAAGTCACTCACCACAAGTCGGTGACAATGCTCATGGATGCAGAAAATTTACTCCGTGAAAACAGTCACCTTCACATAAACACAAAAATGTTCCAATCTAACATTAAAATTTTCCCATAAACATTGAAGGTTTCAATCAAACATTGAAGTTTTTCTACAAAAATTGAAATTATCCAACAAAAAAAAATTGAAATTTCTACAAAAATTGAAAATTTTCTACAAAAATTAAAATTTTCCTATAAAAATTAAAATTTTCATATAAAAATTAAAATTTTCATATAAAAATTAAAATTTTCATACAAAACTTATAATTTTCTACAAAAATTAAAATTTTCCTACAAAAATTAAAATTTTCCTACAAAAAGTATGATTTTTCCCACAAAAATTATATTTTTCCCAAAAAATTAAATTTTCCCCACAAACATCAAAGTTTTCCCACAAATAATAGCCTCAAAACCTCTCCCTAGTCAGCTCTAATAAGTTCCTATGGGAATTCCCACAGATAGAAGAGATATATCCATCCCCCTCTTCATTTGTCACAGCATCATTATTACTCCCTAAACATTGAGGCAAAAAGCAAAATAAGGGAATTAAAAACATAATAAAAAAATGTCATATTAGAGTAAGTTTAGTCAATAATCAATAATCAATAAAATTTAAATTAAATAATGTGTAAAATTGGTAAAAAGTACATCATCATTTTAAATTTGATTTCCAAAGTATAAATTTCCAAAATATAAATTTCCAAAATATAGATTTACAAAATATATTTTTTAAAGTAATCATATTTCCCGTTTAACCATTAACTTAAATATATAATTAATAATTAGATTGCAACTGGTACATATTTACCAAGAGCTAAAGATATTTTCATCCCAAACCGTCATTTTTTCTGCTCTCAGTAAGCGAGTTTCAAAGTATATTTTTCCTGTAAGTGTATTTCAAAGCTTCGTTTTTTTAGTAAGTGAATTTCAAAGTGGCGTTCAGACACGCAATGAAAATAACTGATAATTCGAACCGACTTGCCACAACAGGAAACTGAATTTTAACCCCCTACCTCCCCGGTGAGGACTAAAGGGTTCACTGAACTGGCACATTGGGTGGGTGAAGGTTTCACTCATTTATTTAATTTGGGGCTAAAAGTGTTGTATTTTGGATACCAGATTTGCTAATTTTATTGCCTTATTTTCGTCTGGTTTTGAGTGGACGAAATTGTAGAAAAAATAAATAAATTTTATTGTGTTTTGAATTGTAAGAAATACATACATTTGAAGTTTATTGAACCGGACTATTTATGTAAACTTTGCATAATTGATTACTTGTTTGTAGAAACTGAAGAAATAAGGATGAAATTTAATTAAGTCAATTATCCAATTAAAGGAACTCTAATAACTAAATGTAATAGATATAGTATACTGGATACCAACAGAATATAGATGGAAGAGGTATGGTATCCTAGATACCATAGCCCAGTATCCTAGGTACGATCAGATTATAAACGGAAGGACGATGGTATCCTAGATACGGACGGTCAGACTATGAATGACCACATATTAAATTTAAATTTTTAGTCATTAAAAAATAATTATTTATTATTGCATATTCATGTAATCAATTACATTATTCATGTAATTAAAATAAGTGATGGTGTATCGGGTTTACATTAAATTTTAATTACACAAACGCTATTATTTGAGTATATTTAGAGAATAAAAAACTTCTTCATAGTACAATTCTTGAAAATGCAAATGACGAATTGGTGTATCAAAATGAGAATTAACTCATTTGAAACAATTGTTACAATATTAGTTAATGTTGCTCAAAGAAACTCTCTAATCTAGATAGTACATAGGGTAAGTTCCTAGTTATTGGACTCTCACACATGTTCGATCATATACAAAGAATTATATGTAGTTATAGTATAAATACTATTTTCATTGATACCAATTAAAATATCAGTTAAATGGTATATATCATATTTTTTCTTATCTAATCGGATATGTGAAACAGTCCAATAACACGGAACTTACCCGATACACACCCAGTTGTTTCAAGTATTTTTCGGAACGTTCATCACGACTTTTCGTGCGTAGCGCTAACGAATTAAAGGGCGAATGTAAGTTACGAATTGTAGTCAGTGTCGTATAATTTACCGCCCATATATCTCTCTATCTTTTGAGTTTGTTTTAACTGAGTTAGAAAAGGGATGAGGTTAATTGTGACCTGATGTTTGACTGTTCAATACCAGGTAGCAATTAAAATTTCTGATTTTTATTGAAAATTACTGTCTTAAAAATAATAGAAAAAGACAAATTAAAGTAAGGTGAATTTTGTATAGCTTATATTTAATATTAAATACACTTTATATTACAATTTCTTCACAATTAATAACAAAACTTTATATAATTTATTTATACATATTCAAAATTTATATATAAATTTATTTTTCATTAAAATTTATTTTTAAATTTTTCATAATTTTTTGCAAATAATTTATTTTAAAATATTCTATGATTCACTTTAAATTATATGTAATTCACCTTTTCAATTTTTTACAATTTCCTATAAGTCAAATAAACGTAGATAAAACAAATCCTGCAATAAAACTGACATGCATTTCACGGTAACTACAACCCGTCAGTTCAAATTATTTAACTAATTTAAATATTACATCAAAAGGTTTCTAATTTTACAGCAAAAAATTCACTCTGCTTTGGTGGGAAATTTTATGCCAATTTTTTAACCTGAAGAGAATTTCTCAATTAATTTTAATTAATGTCTTAAAGGGTAGATATTTATTTAAATAAAATTGTTTAACAATATTTAGAAGAGGATTTGAGTGAATTAAAAATTAAACATTTAGAATAAAAACTAAATTCTAGTGAAAGAAAATTAAAAGGGATATTACTGAAGATTATTACTTAATAATTATATTAAATATTGATTAAATATTATATTAAATATTGATTAAATATTATATTAAATATTGATTAAATATTATATTAAATATTGATTAAAAATTATATTAAATATTGATTAAATATTATATTAAATATTGATTAAATATTATATTAAATATTGATTAAATATTATATTAATAATTAATATTTGTATTATAATATTAATTATTAAATCGGATACCCTGAGAGAAAGTTACGTTGAGTCCATATAATCTATTTTCATCACCTCTTCATTTCCCTCACCTCTTCATTTCCCTCACCTCTTCATTTCCCTCACCTCTTCATTTCCCTCTCGTTTGTCCCAGTCGGTCAAAGGCCTAATTGCATGTAAGTGGTGTGGGCCTAACGATTTCACCCCGGGGGCCCATCGACAAGATGGAGGGTGGGCAAAAGTGTCCGAATTAATTCCTTTCTATTCCATCACCATCAAACAACATAGAAATTAGTCTATCTCGCAAAACAAGGCGAAAGAGTTTTTAAATTTTACTGGAATATTAAGTTTTTACTTTCGTATATATTTTTCTCACTTAAAAAGACGATATTTTTCAGTTTAAAACATTAAATAAATAAATTAAATGACAGTACAGTCATTATCTAGGGAGCTGGTAATTTACTAGCTTCCTAGTCACCGACAGTCTTCGATAGAATATTAATATTTTTATATAAGGTTACGTTAAACAAATAAATAATGATAATACTGCTTTATTTCACAAAAAAATATAATAATTACAAAAAAAAAAACAATTAATTAATGCTTTGAAAAAGTATTCTATCTAAAGTCTAAATAAAAAACATAACTTTTCAGTGTTTTTTCACTTTTCCATAGTTCCTAGATGTTACCAAAAAGCATGGATATCACTGTTTGAATTCCTAAAACTTCTGATGTACAAAAAACCCTGTGAAAATTTCCGACCCATTTTCGGTACATCAGAATGGGGGTTCTGCACTACACTACGAAAGATACAGTTCGTAACTAGGAAACGGCAATGTATAGAAGGCTGTCGTTAACTAGAAAAGCTTTAATTACGTATATAAGGCTGTTGTAAACTAGAAAAGCTTTAATAACGTATATAATGCTGTCGTTAACTAGAAAAGCTTTAATAACGTATATAAGTCTGTCGTTAACTAGAAAAGCTTTAATAACGTATAGAAGGCTGTCGTTAACTAGAAAAGCTTCAATAACGTATATAAGGCTGTCGTTAACTAGAAAAGCTTTAATAACGTATAGAAGGCTGTCGTTAACTAGAAAAGCTTCAATAACGTATATAAGGCTGTCGTTAACTAGAAAAGCTTCAATAACGTATAGAAGGCTGTCGTTAACTAGAAAAGCTTTAATAACGTATAGAAGGCTGTCGTAAACTAGAAAAGCTTCAATAACGTATAGAAGGCTGTCGTTAACTAGAAAAGCTTTAATAACGTATAGAAGGCTGTCGTTAACTAGAAAAGCTTTAATAACGTATAGAAGGCTGTCGTTAACTAGAAAAGCTTTAATAACGTTTAGAAGGCTGTCGTTAACTAGAAAAGCTTTAATAACGTATAGAAGGCTGTCGTTAACTAGGAAGCTGGTAAATTACCAGATTCCTAGATAATGATAGGGCTGTCGTATCAAGGAATTTACCCTAATTACATATAAATAAGTTTTTCATAACCAAATAATATAAAATAATAATTCTTTTTATTTTACAAGAAATATTTCCTTTATTTTAAAATAAATAATTGGTAAAGATTTCTTTGTTATGTCAAGTAAAATTTAATGAATTTTATTGCGGTAAATTATTCCTAAAGAATATCACTATGTGTCCTTGTATAAATAATCCAAATACCACAAAGTCAATTGATGCAATGAAGGTCCGTGTGATGGCGCTGTCTCTTTGCATTGTCTATCATTCATAATGTCATTAAAAATTTAAACATTTTATGTGATTATCATTATTTATTTCATTAAATAAACTCTTCTTCCACATTGTTATTTTGCTTTAATAAATGTTGTTTTGACTGAATAACAACTTGTTGTTTATCACTCGCTTTTATCGAGTATTAAGTACTTAGATCGAAGTACGTAGCTCATATTTTTGCGGTGAATTTAATTAAACATGATAGGTATATGATAGCGAAAATAAATATCTATCATAATAAGAGTTTCATAGTCAATTTAATGACACTAATTACGAATAAACATACTTAATGATTTACATTAAATATTATAATAAAAAAATATAAGAAGTAAATATCAACATAAAGATACTGAGTATCAATATACCTGGCTTTGCAAAAGTTCTGTTACACTTCTTATTCTTTAAATTTATCTGTTATCTTGGATTTTAATTTAAATTTGGTCACATATAAAAAATGTCCATATATTACAGCTACTATTTGGATTCCTAAAAAGTTTCTAAATTTGAATTTCAACGTAATGGAGGCAAAGAGAATTGAAGTATCCGCTTTGTTGCCGCGGGCCATAAGCAAACTTACATTGCGAATCAATAAAAGGTCAGCAGAATGACTGTCTATCGAGTTGCTTAACGTTTAAAGAACTCAGAGTCCCTACAGGATCGTCCTCGGCAAGGAAAACCACAGGTAGTTAGCCGTGCAACCATCAAGAAGGCCTTTGAAAATGATCCAGACCAGAAAATGGCGAGACTGACATTAAAGAAGAAGATTTCTGTGTCCACTGTGTCCAGGGTGGTCAAGAGCATGGGAGGAAAAAGTCTAAGACGTTCCAAAACACCCCTCTTAAGTGATGCAATGATTCAGAAACGTCTGGAGAGGAGCACCCGTCTGTTAAATGATCTGAAGAGCCACGGGAATCGAATTCACATTTTCCCCGATGAGAAAACATTCACGGTCGATCCGGTCTTCAACAAACAGAATGACCGGGTCGTAAGCTTTGGGAATGATGTTTCTAAACACCGCCAAGTGTCAACCACCAAGCATCCAGCATCTATCATGATGATTGGTGTCGTAGCATCACATGAAGAGAAAATGAACCCAATGTGGTTCGAACGGGGAAACAGACTAACCTCCGCTGTTTACGAAGAAATTTTAGAAACAAAAGTTCTCCCATGGGTTCAGAAAATCACCTGAAAGGCAGATTATGTGTATCAGAAGGACGGAGCACCCGCAGACACGGCAAAAACTGTGCAGAACTGGTTAGGGACTAACATCTGCTTCTGACCCAAAGACTTTTGGCCTCCACAGTCGCCTGATTTGAACACCCTCGATTTCAGTGTGTGGGCGCATATTAAGGGAAAGGCTTGTAAAACGCACCACAGTAATACAGATGAACTTAAGGCTTCTGTGAACCGTGCATGGGCGTCCATGAGGAAGGACTTCGTCAGGAAGGCATGCAAGAGCTTCCGACCTCGGTTGGAACGTGTCATTGCCGCAAAAGGCGGCCACATTGAATAATATAATATCTTTGTATATTAATAAATTGTAATGTAACAGAAATTTCTTAATTTCACCCAAAAATACGATTTTGGAGACATATGAAGTAAGAAAGTCAAAATGTAACAGGACTTTTGCAAAACCCGGTATATATTAAATGATATAATTATATTATATGATAAAGTTGTGCTATAATATAATGGAATATATATTTCATATTTTTTTTATTTAAACAGTTGTAGTCTTATTTAAAAAATACATGTATAATTCTGAGCAAAGATCTATGATTTTCCGATCCCTTTAATTATAATTATACTGTTATTCGACTGTCAATAACAATAAATGAACATAAATTAACAACAAATCAACATTAACTGACTTCTAATTGATATTGTACAGCTACAACAGCCTAATTACTATTTTAGTGAATACTGAATAACAGAATGGTGAATATGGAGTAGGAGAGATGACAAGGTGATTAACATCTAAATTGCAGTATTATAATACGGAAGCTAATATGGAGGGAATGGAGGATATTGACAGGTAAAGCAAGAAGAAAGAGAAGAAGAAATAAATGGGAAAATAAAGAACAAGTGTAACAAGAACAACTGCAACAAGAATAAGTGCAGCAAGAACAAGTGCATCAAGAACAAGTGCAACAAGTACAAGTGCAACAAGTACAAGTGCAACAAGTACAAGTGAAACAAGTACAAGTGAAACAAGAACAAGTGCAACAAGAACAAGTGCAACAAGTACAAGTGCAACAAGTACAAGTGCAACAAGAACAAGTGCAACAAGTACAAGTGCAACAAGTACAAGTGCAACAAGTACAAGTACAACAAGTACAAAAGCAACAAGAACAAGTGCAACAAGAACAAGTGCAACAAGTACAAAAGCAACAAGTACAAGTGAAACAAGTACAAGTGCAACAAGAACAAGTGCAAAAAGTACAAGTGCAACAAGTACAAGTGCAACAAGTACAAGTGCAACAAGTACAAATGCAACAAGTACAAGTACAACAAGTACAAGTGCAACAAGTACAAGTGCAACAAGTACAAGTTCAACAAGTACAAGTACAAGTACAACAAGTACAAGTGCAACAAGTACAAGTGCAACAAGTACAAGTGCAACAAGTACAAAAGCAACAAGAACAAGAGCAACAAGTACAAGTGCAACAAGTAAAGTGCAACAAGTACAAAAGCAACAAGTACAAGTGCAACAAGAACAAGTGCAACAAGTACAAAAGCAACAAGTACAAGTGCAACAAGTGCAAGTGCAACAAGTGCAAGTGCAACAAGTGCAGTGACAACAAGAGCAATCATTTGCGGTCCATTGATTGGGTAGATGAAGAGATACAACTTCAATTCTGAGCAGATCATGCAAATGAGACAATAACGACCAAACGGTAATTAAAGGAACACCCTAACGGTAATTAAAGGAATGCCCTAACGGTAATTAAAGGAGCATCCTAACAGTAATTAAAGGAGCATCCTAACGGTAATTGAAGGGACACCATAATGGTAATTAAAGGATCATCCTAACAGTAATTAAAGAAACACCATAACGGTAGTTGAAGGAACACCCTAACGGAATTAAAGGAGAATCCTAATGGTAATTAAAGGAACACACTAACGATAATTAAAGGAGCATCCTAACAGTAATTAAAGGAACGCCCTAAGGGTAATTAAAGGAACACCCTAACGGTAATTAAAGGAACGCCCTAACGGTAATTAAAGGAACACCCTAACGGTAATTAAAGAAACACCCTAACGGTAATTAAAGAAACACCCTAACGGTAATTAAAGAAACACCCTATGTGAGTACTTTTACTCACAAATTTTATGAAATTGAAATGGACTAACCATATAGATACAATACTATTAGGTAACCAAATAAGTTATCAGCTTTAAAAGAGGAAAAAACCTATGTGTGACCCATATACAGTCTTTTAAATAGTCACTCTCGGTATCCAGCACCTTCAGCTGTTCAATTATTTTCAGAATTGAGGATTTTGGTTGCAAGGAAGTCCGTGAGTGCTTGGTGCAAGTCTGATCATTGGGGAGGGATTTTCTTCGAAGATGATATCATCCAGGCAGTGGAAGGGGTGATAATCAGATGAATAAAGTGGATGGTATAAAGTCTCCATGCAAGCTGATATATGGTATCTCAGACCACTCGCTCGACATGCAGCCAGGCGTTGTCATGGCGAGGAATCACACTTTTGTCATTCATCAGTGCTGTTAGCTAGGTAATTTCTGGCGCAATGCGTGTTGCAAACGTTCTAACTGTAACGTTGTATAGGTCTCCCAGTGACCGTTTGGGCCTTTGGTAAGCAGCTCATATTGGACCAATTGACAACCAGTTCACCACTAAAAAGCTTTATCTTGTGTTGGTGCATAGAGGATCTTGCGGTAAGAGGGATAACCAATGTCTGAAACACTTCGGAGTTTCCTACAGAACCCACATTTCATCACTGGTAAGCACTCGATGGAATAAATATACGTTATGGTGGTGAGAATGAGTGGTGGACACTCGTTTGCTTCCAATACCCTTGAATCTTACCGCTAGTAGATTGCACAGATGGAGACACGTTGGCATAAGATGCAGGATGGCCGATGGTGGTTACTTAAAAAAAACTAAATGTAAACTACATACTGTGAAGCGTTTTCTTTTCCTTTAAAACGGACATAACATTTTTGGTTTCTTTGTACTATAAGCAGGTGACGAATGACAGTTGCCGAATATCACCAGATAGCAGGAAAATCTAGTTGCCGAATGTCAACAGATAGCAGGGACATGTAGTTGCTGAATGTCACCAGATAGCATGTAGTTGCCAAATGTCACCAGATAGCAGGGAAATGTAGTTACTGAATGTCAGCATATAACAGGGAAATGTAGTTGACGAATGCCACCAAATAGCAGAGATATGTAGTTGCCGAATGTCACCAGATAGCATAGACAAGCTGTTTCATTCAATGATATGTCGGTAGATATTAATGAGGCAGTATGTGGAGATCATATCTTCGACCGTGTCGATAAGGGTAATTTCAATTACAGAAGATATTTGAAATATGATGCAAGGCGTACATGATCAAATGAATTATAGGAATTAATTGACTGATCACTATCTAAGTTTCTCAAGTAAATGATCACCAATTCATGAGAGTGAAGATTAATTAGCAAAACGATATTGTAACTTTCATTGACTCCTTGAAAAAAAAAAAATCAATATGAATCCGAGGAATGGACTATTTGCCAATATTCAAAAATGAAAATATAACCTAAAATTATTCGATGGTTTCCATTATAGTGTTATTGGTTACGCAATGGAAACTGCATCTATTTTCATCAAGTCTGTTTATCCATGGCCATCAAAATACATTCAGTTTTACCTCCACATAACTTTTATTCCTGATAGCAAGATGAATAATAATCTGCAAGCATTAATGTATTGAGCTCTTCACATTGATGTGCTACAGCTTGTCGTTCGCTACAGGATATCAATCAAATTAATTCAAGGATCGCCAGCAAATTCACACATTTTAAGGTAATGCAGACACTTTATATTGAGACTGATATCTCGCTCTTGCGATTCGCACTCATTCATGCGGCCACAGCAGCGTAAAAATATCCTAACTCTCGATGGGACTTAACTTATGTAATTTATTGACTTTAATCGATATAGATAGTTCATTAAATGTGTTTCTTTAAATCATGATTTCATAGCAAGCATAATTACTTTTATTCTAATTTAAAAAAATTATTGATAAAAAAATTAGGTTGGATTAAAATGATAAAAAAGATTTTTTTTTTGCCGAATGTAGTCAGAAAAAAAATTGTTTATGAAAAGTAACAATAAATTAAAAATATGATGAATTTTAAATTCCAAATAAAGTTTGCCTATAATAGTGGTTAAGTAGGTTTAAATTTCAAAACAATTGAATAATAAATTTGAAATTGAAATACATTTTGGAAGCAGTTCTATGTTTCTCACTTTAAATTCGATAGGTGGCTTTTCATTTGACTGTTTTATTCACTTCTCTCAATGAATAAATTAAATTGACTCTATTTACCATTTACTCTTTAGTTTAGAAAATGTGTTTTTTGAATTTATCTTTGCAGTTTTTGGAATGAATGCTAGAGTAAGTTATGCATTATTGGTCAGTACTACATCTTCAGTCAAACAAGAAAAACAATATAAAAATTGTTATTAGATAGCACTGTGTAATAAATAATAATAATTTTTATATAGTTTTTTCGGATCAAGTGTAGTTTAAGGACACAGCTCAATCTGGGGTCCTTCAACTACACTTGGGGTATAGTTTGAAAATTTGAGGTCCTTAAAGTATATTAGATCCGTTTTTTCTTTTATGACCAAAGATAATCTAAATGTTGGAATTTTTTTTCAGATGCATTTGTATTACTTAAATTGAAGGGAAATTCTTAACATTGAGTAATTATGAATATTTATTAATTAAGAAAAAAAAAACATACCACGATTTAAAAGAAGATTTCATATATAATTTAAGTAGAGTAAGTTACGAATTATCGGACAGTTTCACGTCTTCGATCGTATAAAAAATATAATAATCATAATAATTTTATTTTAATTGGTATCCATGATACCTGCAGGTATCATGGATACATGTTACAATAATAGTTGAACAAAAAATATATTTTTCTCATATGATTGAAGATGTGGAACTGTCCGATAATTCGGAACTTTCCCTACAGACGAGTCAGAATGGATTGTCGGCTTCTGATAAATGATTATAATTGATTATGAAAATATTACCTTTTTACGACGAAAAATGATTCGAAAAAAAGACAATCGTAATTTATAATAAATTTGAAAGGTTTCTGACTATCATCTTCCGATTTTCTTTCCCGAAAAAATAACGACGACAATATCTGATATTTTGACATTTTACTTTGAAAAACGATCAATATTTACCGTAATGAACAAAAACAGACAATACACCTTTAAGAAAATTTCCAACTGGGTATTTATAAGTTACGGTCTAAGTAATTTCTAGGTAACAAATTCAACAGATGTGTAAATTTAAATAAAATGAAACTTATTATGTCTGTTGTACAGTAGTGTGAAAGTCATGACCTACATTTTATCACTAGATTTTATATTAAACACGGAAAGTCTTTGAAGATAGAGACAGACTTTCGGGATATACTTTCTGCGGTCTTTATGAGTGCTGTGACGTCGGTTTGATGACTTTGACGTCACTTTGATGTCAGGATTCGAAACATCATTGATGGTGACAGCCAATTTCGATGGTAATAACTTTTTTGATCTTTGTACGATGGCTTTCAAAGGGTCACATTTGTGGTGAATAAAAATAATGAGCATAGAAACCATTTCCGGTAAAGGGTGATGTAGACAATAATAATAATTATATCAAATATATACAGAAAAAGTCCGGTATAATAAAATCCTGTATAGTGAAAATAAGGAAATACCTTTAAAGAACAAATTTCTTCAATCTGCCATGAATGGTCATGAATTTCATGAAACTGAT
Organism: Caprella mutica; assembly: GCA_947561585.1. Lineage (NCBI taxonomy): Eukaryota > Metazoa > Arthropoda > Malacostraca > Amphipoda > Caprellidae > Caprella > Caprella mutica. The sequence goes on from CANNZV010000996.1 coordinate 125,657, forward strand.
GACCATTTTATGCCACACTAATGAAAATATGTTCGCTATAGAGGCTACTTCCTCACTTAAGACTCTATAATCACTATACAGGATTTCATTATATAGCAGTTCTACTGCAAATATATAAACTCACTTTTTGGATCTTTAAACAGTAAAATGTCTGTTTAACCTGGCAAGGAGAATTTATACTAGGGATATTAAGGGAATTTCCTAGGGAAGAAAAATGTATTGCTGGGATATTTCCTTAATATCCCAGGAATAAATCCTTATTGCCAGGGAATTTAACTAATATTTTAAAGGCAATTTAGTCTTTTTTCATCAGTATTAATAACAGAACCTAACTAAGGAACTTCTGTAACGAAATACAGTCCAGAAGGAAAAAACTGAGGTGAATGAAGTATAATCCCTAAGCGTTTTACAGATAAGTCAGTGATGATCCACTCAGATTGCTTGCAAATATCTGATTGCATAAAATTATCTAGAGCTGATATTATTATTGCAAAAATAGAGGAAGTAAATGAAAAAGAGTTTCAAAGAATATAATTTAGAATATTTAATATTCAATTTAATAACGATAAAAAATGGGCCTAATTGTCAATTATTTCTCACAGTTCATTTTCTAATAATTTCACATTAGAATACTAAAATATTCAATCAGTGTTCACAAATTACGATGACTATATGTTTGAGACTGAAATGAATAAGCCCCATAATATGCCAGTGTTTATTGAAACTTGGAGCTTGCCTGATAATTTTTGGGAAATTTAGGATATGCAATTTTTAATGTCGGTAGGTATATCTGTTTATGTTGATAGCAAAGATTTATCTATTGTTACATTATATATACAATAAAGTAATTGAATTGATTTCTTTAGAAGTGTACATAGTAGGTTTTAAGGTTATAATTGTACGAATTTATAGACTCTAGGCAAAGATAATGCACGTCAAGTTTTATCGAAAAATTACAGCCAATAACATCTTTATCTCTTCTGTTACTAAACCTGTTTCTGCTTGAGAATTCAATTTCAATTTATTAGATCCTAACAACCGTGAATGTATTTTTATTGAGGACATGCTTGACTCATCTTTATTACCTGATATTGATCTACAAACATATAACTCTGTAAATGTTCAAAACTCTTGTATGGACAATATTTGGTTTAATCAATTTGAATGTGTTAATTTTATTTTTTATCTGAAGTCATCCCGTGACCATCCAAGGTAGCAATGTTTCTGGGGCAATATTGGGACAACATTGACGATATTGGGACAACATTGACGATATTGGGACAACATTGACGATATTGGGACAACATTGACGATATTGGGACAACATTGACGATATTGGGACAACATTGGCAATACTGGGACAACATTGACGATATTGGGACAACATTGACGATATTGGGACAACATTGACGATATTGGGACAACATTGGCAATATTGGGACAACATTGACGATATTTGGACAACATTGGCAATATTGGGACAACATTGACGATATTGGGACAACATTGGCAATATTGGGACAACATTGGCAATATTGGGACAACATTGGCAATACTGGGACAACATTGGCAATACTGGGACAATATTGACGATATTGGGACAACATTGGCAATACTGGGACAACATTGGCCCGAGAACCATTGCTACCTGGGATACTGGAGTTAATAGGAATAAATTAGAAAGTTATTTATATGATTTTGCAGTTAAAATACATTTATCTGATGTAGAAAATGTTTATCAAAAAAATGAATTATTTCACAGATAAAGTATATGAGATTAATAACAGAAATAATTGTCCAATCAGAACGAAGTCGATCTCAACCAAGTGGATCACACATAATATGATAACTTGCATTGATAGAAAATGGTTCCAGGTAAATTGTTCGAAAACAATTGTTCGAAAAACAATTGCTCAAGAAACAATTGCTCGAATGACCAATTGTTCGAATGAAAAATTGCTCGAATGAACAATTGCTCGAGAAACAATTGCTCGAATGAAGAATTGCTCGAATGAATAATTGTTCGAATGGAAAATTGCTCGAATGAACAATTGCTCGAGAAACAATTGCTCGAATGAACAATTGCTCGAATGAATAATTGCTCGAATGAACAATTGCTCGAATGAGCTATTGCTCGAAAGATCAATTGCTCGAATGAAGGATTGCTCAAACGAACAATTGTTCGAATGAACAATTGCCCGACCGAACATTTGTTCGAAAACAATTGCTCGTAAAACAGTTACTGAATGAACAATTGATCAAATGAGCAGTTGCCTGAAAAACCATTGCTCGAAAAACAATTGATAACACGAGATTAAGGATTTATCAACATAAAATTTCTAGAAAAAAAACAATAAATTAATATTCACGTCTATCAATTAATTAATTTATTTGTAGAATCAAGCTACTGGCAGATTAATTTCACCAAACAACCCAAGTAACCAATTTCAGTTATTCAAACAAGTTGACTATATTTTAAATGATCCCCATATGTCAAGAAATCTATACCTACCACAACCGCTATATATACTCACTACACTGTATAGTGTACATAGTTAAAAAAAAAACCAAATACAGCACATGATAACCATATAATAACCTACAACTAAAACAGTTTTCAAATGTTCACCAACTATCAACCAAACCATTAACTGAATAGTTTTCGTAAATAAATTTAAACTTTACTTTCTCTAGAAATTACCCATCAATAACTCAAAAACTCCCTTCACCATCACAACGAATGAGAGACGAGGTTCTCTTCAGTGGAGTATTTGCCGTGAGCTTTACTGAGTACTGATGGAGAAGTAAATTATTTCACCTATTGAGGTGCCATAAGGGCTAGTTCTACATCAGTAATCAACAATTTTTTTTATCACTTTTGTGACAATACAACATGAAAGGAACACTAGAAAGAAAAACGGAAAGTGTAAGATTTAAAACCATTTATATGATTAATGTAAATGATTAGTAGAGAATAGCAATGAAAAAAATAGATACAGTGATTATTAATTACTAATTAGAAACAAAGCCGGTTAAATTAATAACTGACTTTTGTAAATTCGAACACTGTGATTAATTTTGATCATTCGATCAATTATTTTTCGAGCAATTGTTTTCAAGCAACTGTCTTTTCGAGCAATTGTTTATCCCGAGCAATTGTCTTCGAGCAATTGTGTTTTGAGCAATTGTTTTCAAGCAAAGTACTTAAAACCGTAAAAAAACAGTTCTATTCTAAGTAGAACCTATATAAAACTTACAGTTTTAATGTGATTTTCTCTCAATAAATATATTCATTATTACCCAATAATCCTCATGAATAGGGTTGTGACAATATGCATTCGAAATAAATCATAGATCTTAAGACTATAATAGACGAAATGAAAGGAAATGGTATCGAATACTATATACCGCTGGTGTAGAACCATTCAATACTCTTTAATTCTCTCCGTCTATAATATTTTAGGGACCTACGATTTTAAAAGCATATTGTCACAACCCAACTCATGGTACTAGACAGCAAGATATTTAACATCTCTTATTTCGAGAAAAAAGTATTTCTCAGTACAGTCTACATACATACCAATGCACTAAATAAAATGCACTACATACATACCAATGCACTTGTATATACCAATGCACTAAATATTACAATACGATTGCTTTTATAATATAATCAATGAAGACACATGGAAAATTTAAAGTGATTCTTATAGAGCACATTGATTACCTCTCTCTCCAATTGTAAGATTTTTTAGCTTTTTCCTTCAGATGATTTTGAATTTGGTGAAATAATTCCTATCTATTCAAAAAAGTTTCAAACATATTTCTAGATTGCCAATAATTTTCTCTAGACGTATTATTTGTATAACCTCAATTGTAAACTATCTTTTGGCTTGATTAGCTATTGTGCATTTATTTTCTTTATTTAGAGTTCTCTGTAACTACCAGTAGCTTGAAATCAATTTTCTAACCCTACTTAAAGTTATATATTTTAATATTTTGATGTTTTTTTTACTAATAACCTATTGTAATTATCATCAGGTATTTAATTCACACCTGGTAAATGACATATTAGAGTACTATTTATTCATTAGCGTGTTTATTTATTCATTAACGTGTTTATTTATTCATTAACGTGTTTATTTATTCATTAACGTGTTTATTTATTCATTAACGTGTTTATTTATTTATTAACGTGTTTATTTATTCATTAACGTGTTTATTTATTCATTAACGTGTTTATTTATTTATTAACGTGTTGACCATAGAATAAGAAACCAAAAAGGGTAAGTTACGAGTTATCGCACGGCTCCACACTTTCGATCATATAAGAAAAATATCCAATAATAATTATTTAACTCATTATTTTAATTGGTATCCATGATACTTGCAGGTATCATGGATACCAATAAAGTCAAATAATATTCCTTTTATATATTTTTTCCTATATGATCGAAAATGTACTGCCATCCGATAACTATAAACATACCCTAAATGTATACTGCGATCATATAAAGATTTAATATAAAGAAATCTAAATTTTTAAACCATTGATTGGAAAAATGGTCAGAATTATCCCTAATGGAATATTATTTGTATTGACTGTAAATACTAGATATTGTATGAATGTTCTTCACCGTAAGAGTTCATCCCTAGTGGAATATTATTTGTATTGACTGTAAATAGATATTGTATGAATGTTCTTCACTGTAAGAGTTCATCCCTAGTGGAATATTATTTGTATTAACTGTAAATAGATATTATATGAATGTTCTTCACCGTAAGAGTTCATCCCTAGTGGAATATTATTTGTATTAACTGTAAATAGATATTATATGAATGTTCTTCACCGTAAGAGTTCATCCCTAGTGTAATATTATTTGTATTGACTGTAAATAGATATTGTATGAATGTTCTTCACCGTAAGAGTTCATCCCTAATGGAATATTATTTGTATTGACTGTAAATAGATATTGTATGAATGTTCTTCACCGTAAGAGTTCATCCCTAGTGGAATATTATTTGTATTGACTGTAAATAGATATTGTATGAATGTTCTTCACCGTAAGAGTTCATCCCTAGTGGAATATTATTTGTATTAACTGTAAATAGATATTATATGAATGTTCTTCACCGTAAGAGTTCATCCCTAGTGGAATATTATTTGTATTAACTGTAAATAGATATTATATGAATGTTCTTCACCGTAAGAGTTCATCCCTAGTGGAATATTATTTGTATTGACTGTAAATAGATATTGTATGAATGTTCTTCACCGTAAGAGTTCATCCCTAGTGGAATATTATTTGTATTAACTGTAAATAGATATTATATGAATGTTCTTCACCGTAAGAGTTCATCCCTAGTGGAATATTATTTGTATTAACTGTAAATAGATATTATATGAATGTTCTTCACCGTAAGAGTTCATCCCTAGTGTAATATTATTTGTATTGACTGTAAATAGATATTGTATGAATGTTCTTCACCGTAAGAGTTCATCCCTAATGGAATATTATTTGTATTGACTGTAAATAGATATTGTATGAATGTTCTTCACCGTAAGAGTTCATCCCTAGTGGAATATTATTTGTATTGACTGTAAATAGATATTGTATGAATGTTCTTCACCGTAAGAGTTCATCCCTAGTGGAATATTATTTGTATTAACTGTAAATAGATATTATATGAATGTTCTTCACCGTAAGAGTTCATCCCTAGTGGAATATTATTTGTATTAACTGTAAATAGATATTATATGAATGTTCTTCACCGTAAGAGTTCATCCCTAGTGTAATATTATTTGTATTGACTGTAAATAGATATTGTATGAATGTTCTTCACCGTAAGAGTTCATCCCTAATGGAATATTATTTGTATTGACTGTAAATAGATATTGTATGAATGTTCTTCACCGTAAGAGTTCATCCCTAGTGGAATATTATTTGTATTGACTGTAAATAGATATTGTATGAATGTTCTTCACCGTAAGAGTTCATCCCTAGTGGAATATTATTTGTATTAACTGTAAATAGATATTATATGAATGTTCTTCACCGTAAGAGTTCATCCCTAGTGGAATATTATTTGTATTAACTGTAAATAGATATTATATGAATGTTCTTCACCGTAAGAGTTCATCCCTAGTGGAATATTATTTGTATTGACTGTAAATAGATATTGTATGAATGTTCTTCACCGTAAGAGTTCATCCCTAGTGGAATATTATTTGTATTAACTGTAAATAGATATTATATGAATGTTCTTCACCGTAAGAGTTCATCCCTAGTGTAATATTATTTGTATTGACTGTAAATAGATATTGTATGAATGTTCTTCACCGTAAGAGTTCATCCCTAATGGAATATTATTTGTATTGACTGTAAATAGATATTGTATGAATGTTCTTCACCGTAAGAGTTCATCCCTAGTGGAATATTATTTGTATTGACTGTAAATAGATATTGTATGAATGTTCTTCACCGTAAGAGTTCATCCCTAGTGGAATATTATTTGTATTAACTGTAAATAGATATTATATGAATGTTCTTCACCGTAAGAGTTCATCCCTAATGGAATATTATTTGTATTGACTGTAAATAGATATTGTATGAATGTTCTTCACCGTAAGAGTTCATCCCTAGTGGAATATTATTTGTATTGACTGTAAATAGATATTGTATGAATGTTCTTCACCGTAAGAGTTCATCCCTAGTGGAATATTATTTGTATTAACTGTAAATAGATATTATATGAATGTTCTTCACCGTAAGAGTTCATCCCTAGTGGAATATTATTTGTATTAACTGTAAATAGATATTATATGAATGTTCTTCACCGTAAGAGTTCATCCCTAGTGGAATATTATTTGTATTGACTGTAAATAGATTTTGTATGAATGTTCTTCACCGTAAGAGTTCATCCCTAATGGAATATTATTTGTATTGACTGTAAATAGATATTGTATGAATGTTCTTCACCGTAAGAGTTCATCCCTAGTGGAATATTATTTGTATTAACTGTAAATAGATATTGTATGAATGTTCTTCACCGTAAGAGTTCATCCCTAGTGGAATATTATTTGTATTAACTGTAAATAGATATTATATGAATGTTCTTCACCGTAAGAGTTCATCCCTAGTGTAATATTATTTGTATTGACTGTAAATAGATATTGTATGAATGTTCTTCACCGTAAGAGTTCATCCCTAATGGAATATTATTTGTATTGACTGTAAATAGATATTGTATGAATGTTCTTCACCGTAAGAGTTCATCCCTAGTGGAATATTATTTGTATTGACTGTAAATAGATATTGTATGAATGTTCTTCACCGTAAGAGTTCATCCCTAGTGGAATATTATTTGTATTAACTGTAAATAGATATTATATGAATGTTCTTCACCGTAAGAGTTCATCCCTAGTGGAATATTATTTGTATTAACTGTAAATAGATATTATATGAATGTTCTTCACCGTAAGAGTTCATCCCTAGTGGAATATTATTTGTATTGACTGTAAATAGATATTGTATGAATGTTCTTCACCGTAAGAGTTCATCCCTAGTGGAATATTATTTGTATTAACTGTAAATAGATATTATATGAATGTTCTTCACCGTAAGAGTTCATCCCTAGTGTAATATTATTTGTATTGACTGTAAATAGATATTGTATGAATGTTCTTCACCGTAAGAGTTCATCCCTAATGGAATATTATTTGTATTGACTGTAAATAGATATTGTATGAATGTTCTTCACCGTAAGAGTTCATCCCTAGTGGAATATTATTTGTATTGACTGTAAATAGATATTGTATGAATGTTCTTCACCGTAAGAGTTCATCCCTAGTGGAATATTATTTGTATTAACTGTAAATAGATATTATATGAATGTTCTTCACCGTAAGAGTTCATCCCTAGTGGAATATTATTTGTATTAACTGTAAATAGATATTATATGAATGTTCTTCACCGTAAGAGTTCATCCCTAGTGGAATATTATTTGTATTGACTGTAAATAGATTTTGTATGAATGTTCTTCACCGTAAGAGTTCATCCCTAATGGAATATTATTTGTATTGACTGTAAATAGATATTGTATGAATGTTCTTCACCGTAAGAGTTCATCCCTAGTGGAATATTATTTGTATTAACTGTAAATAGATATTGTATGAATGTTCTTCACCGTAAGAGTTCATCCCTAATGGAATATTATTTGTATTGACTGTAAATAGATATTGTATGAATGTTCTTCACCGTAAGAGTTCATCCCTAGTGGAATATTATTTGTATTGACTGTAAATAGATATTGTATGAATGTTCTTCACCGTAAGAGTTCATCCCTAGTGGAATATTATTTGTATTAACTGTAAATAGATATTATATGAATGTTCTTCACCGTAAGAGTTCATCCCTAGTGGAATATTATTTGTATTAACTGTAAATAGATATTATATGAATGTTCTTCACCGTAAGAGTTCATCCCTAGTGGAATATTATTTGTATTAACTGTAAATAGATATTATATGAATGTTCTTCACCGTAAGAGTTCATCCCTAGTGGAATATTATTTGTATTAACTGTAAATAGATATTATATGAATGTTCTTCACCGTAAGAGTTCATCCCTAGTGGAATATTATTTGTATTGACTGTAAATAGATTTTGTATGAATGTTCTTCACCGTAAGAGTTCATCCCTAATGGAATATTATTTGTATTGACTGTAAATAGATATTGTATGAATGTTCTTCACCGTAAGAGTTCATCCCCAGTGTAATATTATTTGTATTGACTGTAAATAGATATTGTATGAATGTTCTTCACCGTAAGAGTTCATCCCTAATGGAATATTATTTGTATTGACTGTAAATAGATATTGTATGAATGTTCTTCACCGTAAGAGTTCATCCCTAGTGGAATATTATTTGTATTAACTGTAAATAGATATTATATGAATGTTCTTCACCGTAAGAGTTCATCCCTAGTGGAATATTATTTGTATTAACTGTAAATAGATATTATATGAATGTTCTTCACCGTAAGAGTTCATCCCTAGTGGAATATTATTTGTATTGACTGTAAATAGATATTGTATGAATGTTCTTCACCGTAAGAGTTCATCCCTAGTGGAATATTATTTGTATTAACTGTAAATAGATATTATATGAATGTTCTTCACCGTAAGAGTTCATCCCTAGTGTAATATTATTTGTATTGACTGTAAATAGATATTGTATGAATGTTCTTCACCGTAAGAGTTCATCCCTAATGGAATATTATTTGTATTGACTGTAAATAGATATTGTATGAATGTTCTTCACCGTAAGAGTTCATCCCTAGTGGAATATTATTTGTATTGACTGTAAATAGATATTGTATGAATGTTCTTCACCGTAAGAGTTCATCCCTAGTGGAATATTATTTGTATTAACTGTAAATAGATATTACATGAATGTTCTTCACCGTAAGAGTTCATCCCTAGTGGAATATTATTTGTATTAACTGTAAATAGATATTATATGAATGTTCTTCACCGTAAGAGTTCATCCCTAGTGGAATATTATTTGTATTGACTGTAAATAGATTTTGTATGAATGTTCTTCACCGTAAGAGTTCATCCCTAATGGAATATTATTTGTATTGACTGTAAATAGATATTGTATGAATGTTCTTCACCGTAAGAGTTCATCCCTAGTGGAATATTATTTGTATTAACTGTAAATAGATATTATATGAATGTTCTTCACCGTAAGAGTTCATCTCTAGTGGAATATTATTTGTATTAACTGTAAATAGATATTATATGAATGTTCTTCACCGTAAGAGTTCATCCCTAGTGGAATATTATTTGTATTGACTGTAAATAGATATTGTATGAATGTTCTTCACCGTAAGAGTTCATCCCTAGTGGAATATTATTTGTATTGACTGTAAATAGATTTTGTATGAATGTTCTTCACCGTAAGAGTTCATCCCTAATGGAATATTATTTGTACTGACTGTAAATAGATATTGTATGAATGTTCTTCACCGTAAGAGTTCATCCCTAGTGGAATATTATTTGTATTAACTGTAAATAGATATTATATGAATGTTCTTCACCGTAAGAGTTCATCCCCAGTGGAATATTATTTGTATTGACTGTAAATAGATATTGTATGAATGTTCTTCACCGTAAGAGTTCATCCCTAGTGGAATATTATTTGTATTAACTGTAAATAGATATTATATGAATGTTCTTCACCGTAAGAGTTCATCCCTAGTGGAATATTATTTGTATTAACTGTAAATAGATATTATATGAATGTTCTTCACCGTAAGAGTTCATCCCTAGTGGAATATTATTTGTATTGACTGTAAATAGATTTTGTATGAATGTTCTTCACCGTAAGAGTTCATCCCTAATGGAATATTATTTGTATTGACTGTAAATAGATATTGTATGAATGTTCTTCACCGTAAGAGTTCATCCCTAGTGGAATATTATTTGTATTAACTGTAAATAGATATTATATGAATGTTCTTCACCGTAAGAGTTCATCCCTAGTGGAATATTATTTGTATTAACTGTAAATAGATATTATATGAATGTTCTTCACCGTAAGAGTTCATCCCTAGTGGAATATTATTTGTATTAACTGTAAATAGATATTATATGAATGTTCTTCACCGTAAGAGTTCATCCCTAGTGGAATATTATTTGTATTAACTGTAAATAGATATTATATGAATGTTCTTCACCGTAAGAGTTCATCCCTAATGGAATATTATTTGTATTGACTGTAAATAGATATTATATGAATGTTCTTCACCGTAAGAGTTCATCCCTAGTGGAATATTATTTGTATTGACTGTAAATAGATATTGTATGAATGTTCTTCACCGTAAGAGTTCATCCCCAGTGTAATATTATTTGTATTGACTGTAAATAGATATTGTATGAATGTTCTTCACCGTAAGAGTTCATCCCTAATGGAATATTATTTGTATTGACTGTAAATAGATATTGTATGAATGTTCTTCACCGTAAGAGTTCATCCCTAGTGGAATATTATTTGTATTAACTGTAAATAGATATTATATGAATGTTCTTCACCGTAAGAGTTCATCCCTAGTGGAATATTATTTGTATTAACTGTAAATAGATATTATATGAATGTTCTTCACCGTAAGAGTTCATCCCTAGTGGAATATTATTTGTATTGACTGTAAATAGATTTTGTATGAATGTTCTTCACCGTAAGAGTTCATCCCTAATGGAATATTATTTGTACTGACTGTAAATAGATATTGTATGAATGTTCTTCACCGTAAGAGTTCATCCCTAGTGGAATATTATTTGTATTAACTGTAAATAGATATTATATGAATGTTCTTCACCGTAAGAGTTCATCCCTAGTGGAATATTATTTGTATTGACTGTAAATAGATTTTGTATGAATGTTCTTCACCGTAAGAGTTCATCCCTAATGGAATATTATTTGTATTGACTGTAAATAGATATTGTATGAATGTTCTTCACCGTAAGAGTTCATCCCTAGTGGAATATTATTTGTATTAACTGTAAATAGATATTATATGAATGTTCTTCACCGTAAGAGTTCATCCCTAGTGGAATATTATTTGTATTAACTGTAAATAGATATTATATGAATGTTCTTCACCGTAAGAGTTCATCCCTAGTGGAATATTATTTGTATTGACTGTAAATATATATTGTATGAATGTTCTTCACCGTAAGAGTTCATCCCCAGTGGAATATTATTTTTATTGACTGTAAATAGATATTGTATGAATGTTCTTCACCGTAAGAGTTCATCCCCAGTGGAATATTATTTGTATTGACTGTAAATAGATATTATATGAATGTTCTTCACCGTAAGAGTTCATCCCCAGTGGAACATTATTTGTATCTTCTTGCGTAGATGAATTACTTAATATTCATGACTTTCATTAATAAATAATTTTATGCGAGTTGATCTGTACTATCCCATTTTAATATTTCTTTAATTTATGTGGTATTATTAAACCGCATATAGATAACCAGTACCAGTAATCATTCAAATATTTAATATACCAATATATTTATATACTCACTCAAATTCCGATATTTTTTTAATTAACAAAAATTAAAATTTTACCTGCCAAGCAATAAATTACACAATGATCAAATATTTAAATACCACATAAGTGTACAATTACTCACCTTTTTCAATTTCCTAGAAGGTTTCAATCAGGCTGTGTAGAGTGTACAGAGTCACGTGGTAGCTATCAGAGACAGAGTGAGGGCAGTGTTACCTCTAAGAGATCCACACTGCTAATGAAGCCTGCCATCGAGACCACTTCTTATATACTTCAGATGCTGACATACAAACTGAGACAAGATCTGGAAGATGGGAAAATAATTGTGGATTAGAAGAAGGCAATGGAAGGGGTAATTAAATTATTATTTAGATCTAAATCTAAATACCGTGGAGTATGCAGCATCTACAGTGTCTACAGACATATCTATCTATATTGTCTACAGGCCTATCTATCTATATTGTCTACAGGCCTATCTATCTATATTGTCTACATGCCTCTATATCTACAGATTTAATAATCGGCATTGTGTACAGACCTTTCTATATACAGTGTCTAAAGGCCTCACCATCTACAGTGTCTACAGGCCTCACCATCTACAGCGTCTACAGGCCTCACCATCTACATTGTCTAAAGGCCTCACCATCTACAGTGTCTACAGGCCTCATCATCTACAGTATCTACAGGCCTCATCATCTACAGTGTCTACAGGCCTCACCATCTACATTGTCTTAAGGCCTCACCATCTACAGTGTCTACAGGCCTCATCATCTACAGTGTCTAAAGGCCTCATTATCTACAGTGTCTACAGGCCTCATCATCTACAGTGTCTACAGGCCTCACCATCTACATTGTCTAAAGGCCTCACCATTTACAGTGTCTAAAGGCCTCACCATCTACAGTGTCTAAAGGCCTCACCATCTACAGTGTCTACAGGCCTAATAATCGGCAGTGTGTACAGACCTCTCTATCTACAGTGTCTAAAGGCCTCACCATCTACAGTGTCTAAAGGCCTCACCATCTACAGTGTCTACAGGCCTCATCATCTACAGTGTCTAAAGGCCTCACCATCTACAGTGTCTACAGGCCTCATCATCTACAGTGTCTACAGGCCTCATCATCTACAGTGTCTACAGGCCTCACCATCTACAGTGTCTACAGGCCTCATTATCTACAGTGTCTACATGCCTCACCATCTACAGTGTCTACAGGCCTCACCATCTACAGTGTCTACAGGCCTCATTATCTACAGTGTCTACAGGCCTCACCATCTACAGTGTCTACAGGCCTCACCATCTACAGTGTCTAAAGGCCTCACCATCTACAGTGTCTACAGGCCTCATCATCTACAGTGTCTACAGGTCTCATCATCTACAGTGTCTACAGGCCTCACCATCTACAGTGTCTACAGGCCTCACCATCTACAGTGTCTACAGGCCTCTCTATCTACAGTGTCTACAGGCCTCATCATCTACAGTATCTACAGGACTCAGCATCTACAGTGTCTACAGGTCTCACCCTCTACAGTGTCTACAGGCTTCATCATCTACAATGTCTACAGGCCTCACCATCTACAGTGTCTACAGGCCTCACCATCTACAGTGTCTACAGGCCTCATCATCTACAGTGTCTACAGGTCTCATCATCTACAGTGTCTACAGGCCTCACCATCTACAGTGTCTACAGGCTTCACCATCTACAGTGTCTACAGGCCTCACCATCTACAGTGTCTACAGGCCTCTCTATCTACAGTGTCTACAGGCCTCATCATCTACAGTATCTACAGGACTCAGCACCTACAGTGTCTACAGGTCTCACCCTCTACAGTGTCTACAGGCTTCATCATCTACAGTGTCTACAGGCCTCATCATCTACAGTGTCTACAGGCATCATCATCTACACCGTCTACAGGCCTCATCATCTACAGTGTATACAGACCTCATCATCTACAGTGTATACAGGCCTCATCATCTACAGTATCTACAGGCCTCATTATCTAAAGTGTCTACAGGCCTCTATCTACAGTGTCTACAGGCCTCATCATCTACAGTGTCTACAGGCCTCATCATCTACAGTGTCTACAGGCCTCATCATCTACAGTATTTCATCGTAAAATATCATTATTTCAGATTTAACATACAGTATTTTCTTAAAATAGGTTTACCCAATTTTATATAATTATAACTTTTTAATGAGTGGATCGATTTTTATTCCGTCTGATCCATTCGATGTAGAATAATTTTCGAAATGATACTGAGATATCACTCACCGTCATTTCATCGAATATGCAAAGAATTGAAAATGTGTCCATACCGAATGGAAATCTAACAAAAACTTAGTGAAATTAACTTAAATTGGCAATTGACATTTTGCAGTGGTTTACCGGACAGCCAGAACAATAATTTTATGAAACAGTATTTTTATTTGAGATGAGGCAGTTTTCTGTATTAATGGATTAGTCAACATACAGATTCAAAGATATTTGGCTACTAAAAATGATCCACCACAAAGTCATACCAACGAGAAGAAGAATTCTAGGATAAATGTGTAGCATTAGGAAAAGAGACCTGATTTGTAAGTTTATGGTTGTGAATAGTAGAGACGTTTGTCTTGATTGAATTATGGTTTCCCTATAATTATTTCAACTACAAGTTATTTGTAGTTGTGCAACTTTAATTTTGAAACCTAACACATAATTTTCGAAAGGTATTGGCGTGATCTTTTAATTAGTTATACCGGTATAAGATACACAATTCATTTCTGCGTCGATTAGTTCAAACTGATTCAAAATCAATTCATTTGTTAGTTATCACAGTTTATAATGGGTAAAACTTTTATTTTGTAACACACTGTATATCTGTCCGACGATAGACGATAAGTGTTATAAATTTAAGATAAATTACGATTAAATTTAATCGAATCGTTATTTATCGTCGTAGGTAGACGATATTTTAATAATTGATTACAATCGTCGTTGAAAATCAGGCTATCAGAGTTCAGAATTTTCCAGCTATAGTACAGTAGAACTCCTCTATAATGAAATCCTGTATAGTGAATGTAGAGTCCTGAGTAAGGAAGTAGCCTCTATAGTGAACAAATATATTTTAGTCTGTTATGATTGGCTATCATTTTTAGAAACTAATGACCATTTCATGGCAGACTAAAGAATATTCATTCACTGTACAGGATATTTCCTATTAACTCTACATATACAAGATTTCACTATAAAGGGCCGTGCACACGTAGGGTTTTTTAAGTCTTTCTACCAGACTTTTTGATAAGCTCCTCCTACTTTTTCCTCGAGAATATAGGAAAAAACGATATAATTATTATTTATTTTAGTTGGTATCCATAATACCTACAGGTGTTATAGATACCAACTGAAATAAATAATTATTATATCGTTCTTCCCTATAATCTCGTGGAAAAAGGAGGAGCTTAGCAAAAAGTCTGGTAGAAAGACTTAAAAAACCCTACTTGTGTACGGCCCTTAAAGGAGCTCTACTGCATCTGCCTATACCCTTTATTTCTCACTCGCCAACTCCCACACTTTGCCACATTTTCAATCGTGGGCGGAGTTCGAATCTGAGCCCAAAGATTCCCCTCCAAGATCGCTTATATTCTTTGAAAAAATTATGCCTAGATTTATTCATTGATAATTTGATGAAAAGGAAATGTGTTATAGAATCTTGTACTGTAGTGGTTAAATTAATAGATGATGACTAAATTGATGGGTAGGTAATTTATGGTTAAATTTTTTGTACTGAAAAATGTATAAAATGGTATTTATAATATATTTTTAAAATCATTATAGAAAATTATATTGATTAATTATAATCAAGTATATTTATCTCAAATTTTCTAGTAAACTAGGTAGGTATTAAAAAAAATGACATTACATTTCTATGAAAGATATAAATATATATTTTATGATAAATGAATGGAGCATATTCATGAAAAAAATTATTTTAATTATAAAAAAATAAAATATGTATAATTAAAATAATACCAGATTTCAATTAGTTATTATCAATTAATTCAGAAAAACAGCGACATGAAAGCTAGTAAAATAACGGACCAGAAATTAAGTTAGTAAAGATAACGGACCAGAAATTAAGTTAGTAAAGATAACGGACCTTAAATATGCTAATTGAAAGAATTGATGAAAAACGATAAAGTTTCCATTAGTTTGAATATAAATTTTCTTTATTTATATAAATGAACAACCTTATAAATTATATTAATGATTATACATTATTAGTGAATTTATCGTCTGTAGTTTTTTGCAGTAATATGAACGATTTATTTGAATGTTGTGAAGAACAAGTAATTACATTTTTTTTTTGGGGGGGGGGGAGGTTGGGGGATTCTGCTTAAATCCTTTAATATCGTATCTCTGATTCCAAAATGTTATTCTTATTCCAAAAATAATTTAAATATTAAGAATTAGTAAAGTAAAGTAAAGATAACGGACTAGAAATGAAGCTAGTAAAGATAACGGACCAGAATTTAACCAAGTAAAGATAAAGGACCAGAATTTAACCAAGTAAAGATAACGGACCAGAATTTAACCAAGTAAAGATAAAGGACCAGAATTTAACCAAGTAAAGATAATGGACCAGAATTTAACCAAGTAAAGATAACAGACCAGAATTTAACCAAGTAAAGATAACGGACAAGAATTTAACCAAGTAAAGATAACGGACCAGAATTTAACCAAGTAAAGATAACGGACAAGAATTTAACCAAGTAGAGATAACGGACCAGAATTTAACCAAGTAAAGATAAAAGACCAGAATTTAACCAAGTAAAGATAACGGACAAGAATTTAACCAAGTAAAGATAACGGACAAGAATTTAACCAAGTAAAGACAACGGACAAGAATTTAACCAAGTAAAGATAACAGACCAGAATTTAACCAAGTAAAGATAACGGATAAGAATTTAACCAAGTAAAGATAACGGACCAGAATTTAACCAAGTAAAGATAACAGACCAGAATTTAACCAAGTAAAGATAACGGACAAGAATTTAACCAAGTAAAGACAACGGACAAGAATTTAACCAAGTAAAGATAACAGACCAGAATTTAACCAAGTAAAGATAACGGACCAGAATTTAACCAAGTAAAGATAACGGACCAGAATTTAACCAAGTAAAGATAACAGACCAGAATTTAACCAAGTAAAGATAACAGACAAGAATTTAACCAAGTAAAGATAACAGACCAGAATTTAACCAAGTAAAGATAACAGACCAGAATTTAACCAAGTAAAGATAACGGACCAGAATTTAACCAAGTAAAGATAACGGACCAGAATTTAACCAAGTAAAGATAACAGACCAGAATTTAACCAAGTAAAGATAACAGACCAGAATTTAACCAAGTAAAGATAACAGACCAGAATTTAACCAAGTAAAGATAACAGGCTCTGGTCTTTCATCTTTACTTGCTCCAAAATTATATATGAAAAATCCTCCGAACGAAATCGAAAAATGAATTGTAAAATTAAATAATTTCAAATATATAAAACTGCCAGGCGAAAAATTGCCAGTTTCTTTATGAAACATTATTTGCTTATAGAAACAATAAACACGTTCTAAGGTCATCTTAAGTTCTTCAATTTAAATTGATTTATACCAATTTCGATAATACACTTTGAAAATATCGTCAATTGAAATAAAATCGAACAGGTAAGTAATATGCATAAAACTTCTTATAGTGTGAATGAAATATTTTTCGAATGTATTTAAATAACCAATGTTGCAAAAAGAAAAAAAAAACACCAAAAAGGAAATTAAGTGACTGTGATTTTTTACATGTCAATTTCCCGTACACCTTGTATAATTAATTCGTAGTTACATAACTAATGTGCGAGTCGTATTCGGATAGTGGGGCCAAAACAAGCTTAGAACCTAGTGTATAATTTTTCAAAGACTATTCCAAAAATATAAAGTATGTGATATTACATATAAAATTAAATAATAAAGAGAATAGTTATTACACAATAACTTTGTTTTCATGCCTTTTAAACAAAGGTAAACTGGGGAAAATATAATTTTAAAAACTTATTCAGGATTTTCAGATATAAAGGAATTAAAACGTGATTCGAATGTTGTTGGTTTAGAACAAAAATAACTATGGTTCTGATTGCTGTAATAACTATAGTTCTGATTGCTGTAATAACTATAGTTCTGATTGCTGTAATAACTATAGTTCTCACTCCTGTAATTACTATAGTTCTGATTGCTGTAATAACTATAGTTCTCACTCCTGTAATAACTATAGTTCTCACTGCTGTAATAACTATAGTTCTCTCTGCTGTAATAACTATAGTTCTCACTGCTGTAGTAACTATAGTTCTCTCTGCTGTAATAACTATAGTTCTCACTGCTGTAATAACTATAGTTCTCTCTGCTGTAATAACTATAGTTCTCACTGCTGTAATAACTATAGTTCTCATTCCTGTAATAACTATAGTTCTCACTCCTGTAATAACTATAGTTCTCACTTCTGTAATAACTATAGTTCTCACTCCTGTAATAACTATAGTTCTCATTCCTGTAATAACTATAGTTCTCACTCCTGTAATAACTATAGTTCTCACTCCTGTAATAACTATAGTTCTCACTCCTGTAATAACTATAGTTCTCACTCCTGTAATAACTATAGTTCTCATTCCTGTAATAACTATAGTTCTCACTCCTGTAATAACTATAGTTCTCACTGCTGTAATAACTATAATTCTCACTGCTGTAATAACTATAGTTCTCACTGCTGTAATTACTATAGTTCTCACTCCTGTAATAACTATAGTTCTCACTCCTGTTATTACTATAATTCTCATTACTGTAATAACTATAATTCTCACTGCTGTGATAACTATAGTTCTCACTCCTGTAATAACTATAGTTCTCACTCCTGTTATTACTATAATTCTCATTACTGTAATAACTATAGTTCTCACTGCTGTAATAACTATAGTTCTCACTCCTGTAATAACTATAGTTCTCACTCCTGTTATTACTATAGTTCTCATTCCTGTAATAACTATAGTTCTCACTGCTGTAATAACTATAGTTCTCATTCCTGTAATAACTATAGTTCTCACTCCTGTAATAACTATAGTTCTCACTCCTGTTATTACTATAGTTCTCACTCCTGTAATAACTATAGTTCTCACTGCTGTAATAACTATATTTCTAACTCCTGTAATAACTATAGTTCTCACTGCTGTAATAACTATAGTTCTTACACCTGTAATAACTATAGTTCTTACACCTGTAATAACTATAGTTCTCATTCCTGTAATAACTATAGTTCTCACTGCTGTAATAACTATAGTTCTCACTGCTGTAAAAACTATAGTTCTCACTGCTGTAATAACTATAGTTCTCACTGCTGTAATAACTATAGTTCTCACTGCTGTAGTAACTATAGTTCTCTCTGCTGTAATAACTATAGTTCTCACTGCTGTAATAACTATAGTTCTCTCTGCTGTAATAACTATAGTTCTCACTGCTGTAATAACTATAGTTCTCACTCCTGTAATAACTATAGTTCTCACTCCTGTAATAACTATAGTTCTCACTGCTGTAATAACTATAGTTCTCACTTCTGTAATAACTATAGTTCTCACTCCTGTAATAACTATAGTTCTCATTCCTGTAATAACTATAGTTCTCACTCCTGTAATAACTATAGTTCTCACTCCTGTAATAACTATAGTTCTCACTCCTGTAATAACTATAGTTCTCACTCCTGTAATAACTATAGTTCTCACTCCTGTAATAACTATAGTTCTCATTCCTGTAATAACTATAGTTCTCACTCCTGTAATAACTATAGTTCTCACTGCTGTAATAACTATAATTCTCACTGCTGTAATAACAATAGTTCTCACTGCTGTAATTACTATAGTTCTCACTCCTGTAATAACTATAGTTCTCACTCCTGTTATTACTATAATTCTCATTACTGTAATAACTATAGTTCTCACTGCTGTAATAACTATAGTTCTCATTCCTGTAATAACTATAGTTCTCACTCCTGTAATAACTATAGTTCTCACTCCTGTTATTACTATAGTTCTCACTCCTGTAATAACTATAGTTCTCACTGCTGTAATAACTATATTTCTAACTCCTGTAATAACTATAGTTCTCACTGCTGTAATAACTATAGTTCTTACACCTGTAATAACTATAGTTCTTACACCTGTAATAACTATAGTTCTCATTCCTGTAATAACTATAGTTCTCACTGCTGTAATAACTATAGTTCTCACTGCTGTAAAAACTATAGTTCTCACTGCTGTAATAACTATAGTTCTCACTGCTGTAATAACTATAGTTCTCACTGCTGTAATAACTATAGTTCTCACTCCTGTAATAACTATAGTTCTTACACCTGTAATAACTATAGTTCTCATTGCTGTAATAACTATAGTTCTCACTCCTGTAACATTTATAGTTCTCACTGCTGTAATAACTATAGATCTCACTGCTGTAATTACTATAGTTCTCACTACTGTAATAACTATAGTTCTCACTCCTGTTATTACTATAATTCTCATTCCTGTAATAACTATAGTTCTCATTCCTGTAATAACTATAGTTCTCACTGCTGTAATAACTATAGTTCTCACTCCTGTAATAACTATAGTTCTCACTCCTGTAATGACTATAGTTCTCACTGCTGTAATAACTATAGTTCTCACTCCTGTAATAACTATAGTTCTCACTGCTGTAATAACTATAGTTCTCACTCCTGTAATAACTATAGTTCTCACTGCTGTGATAACTATAGTTCTTACTGCTGTTATAACTATAGTTCTCATTCCTGTTATTACTATAGTTCTCACTGCTGTAATAACTGTAGTTCTCACTGCTGTAATAACTATAGTTCTCACTGCTGTAATAACTATAGTTCTCACTCCTGTAATAACTATAGTTCTCACTGCTGTAATAACTATAGTTCTCACTGCTGTAATAACTATAGTTCTCACTCCTGTAATAACTATAGTTCTCACTCCTGTAATAACTATAGTTCTCACTCCTGTAATAACTATAGTTCTCACTCCTGTAATAACTATAGTTCTCACTCCTGTAATAACTATAGTTCTCACTCCTGTAATAACTATAGTTCTCACTGCTGTAATAACTATAGTTCTCACTGCTGTAATAACTATAGTTCTCACTCCTGTAATAACTATAGTTCTCACTGTTGTAATAACTATAGTTCTCACTGCTGTAATAACTATAGTTCTCACTCCTGTTATTACTATAGTTCTCACTGCTGTAATTACTATAGTTCTCACTGCTGTAATAACTATAGTTCTCACTCCTGTTATTACTATAGTTCTCACAGCTGTAATAACTATAGTTCTCACTGCTGTAATAACTATAGTTCTTACTGCTGTAATAACTATAGTTCTCACTGCTGTAATAACTATAGTTCTCACTCCTGTTATTACTATAGTTCTCACCCCTGTAATAACTATAGTTCTCACTGCTGTAATTACTATAGTTCTCACTCCTGTAATAACTATAGTTCTCACTGCTGTAATAACTATAGTTCTCACTGCTGTAATTACTATAGTTCTCACTGCTGTAATAACTATAGTTCTCACTCCTGTAATAACTATAGTTCTCACTCCTGTAATAACTATAGTTCTCACTCCTGTAATAACTATAGTTCTCACTGCTGTAATAACTATAGTTCTCACTGCTGTAATAACTATAGTTCTCACTCCTGTTATTACTATAGTTCTCACTGCTGTAATAACTATAGTTCTCACTGCTGTAATAACTATAGTTCTCACTGCTGTAATTACTATAGTTCTCACTGCTGTAATAACTATAGTTCTCACTCCTGTTATTACTATAGTTCTCACTGCTGTAATAACTATAGTTCTCACTGCTGTAATAACTATAGTTCTCACTGCTGTAATAACTATAGTTCTCACTACTGTTATTACTATAAGTTCTCACTGCTGTAATAACTGTAGTTCTCACTGCTGTAATAACTATAGTTCTCACTGCTGTAATAACTATAGTTCTCACTCCTGTTATTACTATAAGTTCTCACTGCTGTAATAACTGTAGTTCTCACTGCTGTAATAACTATAGTTCTCACTGCTGTAATAACTATAGTTCTTACACCTGTAATAACTATAGTTCTTACACCTGTAATAACTATAGTTCTCATTCCTGTAATAACTATAGTTCTCACTGCTGTAATAACTATAGTTCTCACTGCTGTAAAAACTATAGTTCTCACTGCTGTAATAACTATAGTTCTCACTGCTGTAGTAACTATAGTTCTCTCTGCTGTAATAACTATAGTTCTCACTGCTGTAATAACTATAGTTCTCTCTGCTGTAATAACTATAGTTCTCACTGCTGTAATAACTATAGTTCTCACTCCTGTAATAACTATAGTTCTCACTCCTGTAATAACTATAGTTCTCACTGCTGTAATAACTATAGTTCTCACTTCTGTAATAACTATAGTTCTCACTCCTGTAATAACTATAGTTCTCATTCCTGTAATAACTATAGTTCTCACTCCTGTAATAACTATAGTTCTCACTCCTGTAATAACTATAGTTCTCACTCCTGTAATAACTATAGTTCTCACTCCTGTAATAACTATAGTTCTCACTCCTGTAATAACTATAGTTCTCATTCCTGTAATAACTATAGTTCTCACTCCTGTAATAACTATAGTTCTCACTGCTGTAATAACTATAATTCTCACTGCTGTAATAACTATAGTTCTCACTGCTGTAATTACTATAGTTCTCACTCCTGTAATAACTATAGTTCTCACTCCTGTTATTACTATAATTCTCATTACTGTAATAACTATAGTTCTCACTGCTGTAATAACTATAGTTCTCATTCCTGTAATAACTATAGTTCTCACTCCTGTAATAACTATAGTTCTCACTCCTGTTATTACTATAGTTCTCACTCCTGTAATAACTATAGTTCTCACTGCTGTAATAACTATATTTCTAACTCCTGTAATAACTATAGTTCTCACTGCTGTAATAACTATAGTTCTTACACCTGTAATAACTATAGTTCTTACACCTGTAATAACTATAGTTCTCATTCCTGTAATAACTATAGTTCTCACTGCTGTAATAACTATAGTTCTCACTGCTGTAAAAACTATAGTTCTCACTGCTGTAATAACTATAGTTCTCACTGCTGTAATAACTATAGTTCTCACTGCTGTAATAACTATAGTTCTCACTCCTGTAATAACTATAGTTCTTACACCTGTAATAACTATAGTTCTCATTCCTGTAATAACTATAGTTCTCATTGCTGTAATAACTATAGTTCTCACTCCTGTAACATTTATAGTTCTCACTGCTGTAATAACTATAGATCTCACTGCTGTAATTACTATAGTTCTCACTACTGTAATAACTATAGTTCTCACTGCTGTGATAACTATAGTTCTTACTGCTGTTATAACTATAGTTCTCATTCCTGTAATAACTATAGTTCTCACTGCTGTAATAACTATAGTTCTCACTCCTGTAATAACTATAGTTCTCACTCCTGTAATGACTATAGTTCTCACTGCTGTAATAACTATAGTTCTCACTCCTGTAATAACTATAGTTCTCACTGCTGTAATAACTATAGTTCTCACTCCTGTAATAACTATAGTTCTTACACCTGTAATAACTATAGTTCTCATTCCTGTAATAACTATAGCTCTCACTGCTGTAATAACTATAGTTCTCACTTCTGTAATAACTATAGTTCTCACTCCTGTAATAACTATAGTTCTCATTCCTGTAATAACTATAGTTCTCACTCCTGTAATAACTATAGTTCTCACTCCTGTAATAACTATAGTTCTCACTCCTGTAATAACTATAGTTCTCACTCCTGTAATAACTATAGTTCTCACTCCTGTAATAACTATAGTTCTCATTCCTGTAATAACTATAGTTCTCACTGCTGTAATAACTATAGTTCTCACTGCTGTAATAACTATAATTCTCACTGCTGTAATAACTATAGTTCTCACTGCTGTAATTACTATAGTTCTCACTCCTGTAATAACTATAGTTCTCACTCCTGTTATTACTATAATTCTCATTACTGTAATAACTAAAGTTCTCATTCCTGTAATAACTATAGTTCTCACTGCTGTAATAACTATAGTTCTCACTCCTGTAACAACTATAGTTCTCATTCCTGTAATAACTATAGTTCTCACTCCTGTAATAACTATAGTTCTCACTCCTGTTATTACTATAGTTCTCACTCCTGTAATAACTATAGTTCTCACTGCTGTAATAACTATAGTTCTAACTCCTGTAATAACTATAGTTCTCACTGCTGTAATAACTATAGTTCTTACACCTGTAATAACTATAGTTCTTACACCTGTAATAACTATAGTTCTCATTCCTGTAATAACTATAGCTCTCACTGCTGTAATAACTATAGTTCTCACTGCTGTAAAAACTATAGTTCTCACTGCTGTAATAACTATAGTTCTCACTGCTGTAATAACTATAGTTCTCACTGCTGTAATAACTATAGTTCTCACTCCTGTAATAACTATAGTTCTTACACCTGTAATAACTATAGTTCTCATTGCTGTAATAACTATAGTTCTCACTCCTGTAACAACTATAGTTCTCATTCCTGTAATAACTATAGTTCTCACTGCTGTAATAACTATAGATCTCACTGCTGTAATTACTATAGTTCTCACTACTGTAATAACTATAGTTCTCACTCCTGTTATTACTATAATTCTCATTCCTGTAATAACTATAGTTCTCATTCCTGTAATAACTATAGTTCTCACTGCTGTAATAACTATAGTTCTCACTGCTGTAATAACTATAGTTCTCACTGCTGTGATAACTATAGTTCTTACTGCTGTAATAACTATAGTTCTCATTCCTGTTATTACTATAGTTCTCACTGCTGTAATAACTGTAGTTCTCACTGCTGTAATAACTATAGTTCTCACTGCTGTAATAACTATAGTTCTCACTCCTGTAATAACTATAGTTCTCACTGCTGTAATAACTGTAGTTCTCACTGCTGTAATAACTATAGTTCTCACTGCTGTAATAACTATAGTTCTCACTCCTGTAATAACTATAGTTCTCACTCCTGTTATTACTATAGTTCTCACTGCTGTAATAACTATAGTTCTCACTGCTGTAATAACTATAGTTCTCACTCCTGTAATAACTATAGTTCTCACTGCTGTAATAACTATAGTTCTCACTCCTGTAATAACTATAGTTCTCACTGCTGTGATAACTATAGTTCTTACTGCTGTAATAACTATAGTTCTCATTCCTGTTATTACTATAGTTCTCACTGCTGTAATAACTGTAGTTCTCACTGCTGTAATAACTATAGTTCTCACTGCTGTAATAACTATAGTTTTCACTCCTGTAATAACTATAGTTCTCACTGCTGTAATAACTGTAGTTCTCACTGCTGTAATAACTATAGTTCTCACTGCTGTAATAACTATAGTTCTCACTGCTGTAATAACTATAGTTCTCACTCCTGTAATAACTATAGTTCTCACTCCTGTTATTACAATAGTTCTCACTGCTGTAATAACTATAGTTCTCACTCCTGTAATAACTATAGTTCTCACTCCTGTTATTACTATAGTTCTCACTGCTGTAATAACTATAGTTCTCACTCCTGTAATAACTATAGTTCTCACTCCTGTAATAACTATAATTCTCACTGCTGTAATAACTATAGTTCTCATTCCTGTTATTATTATAGTTCTGATTCCTGTAATAACTATAGTTCTCACTGCTGTAATAACTATAGTTCTCACTCCTGTAATAACTATAGTTCTCACTCCTGTAATAACTATAGTTCTCACTGCTGTAATAACTATAGTTCTCACTCCTGTAATAACTATAGTTCTCACTCCTGTAATAACTATAGTTCTCACTCCTGTAATAACTATAGTTCTCACTCCTGTAATAACTATAGTTCTCACTCCTGTAATAACTATAGTTCTCACTGCTGTAATAACTATAGTTCTCACTGCTGTAATAACTATAGTTCTCACTGCTGTAATAACTATAGTTCTCACTGCTGTAATAACTATAGTTCTCACTGCTGTAATAACTATAGTTCTCACTCCTGTTATTACTATAGTTCTCACTGCTGTAATTACTATAGTTCTCACTGCTGTAATAACTATAGTTCTCACTCCTGTAATAACTATAGTTCTCACTCCTGTTATTACTATAGTTCTCACTGCTGTAATTACTATAGTTCTCACTGCTGTAATAACTATAGTTCTCACTCCTGTTATTACTATAGTTCTCACTGCTGTAATAACTATAGTTCTCACTGCTGTAATAACTATAGTTCTCACTGCTGTAATAACTATAGTTCTCACTCCTGTTATTACTATAGTTCTCACTCCTGTAATAACTATAGTTCTCACTCCTGTTATAACTATAGTTCTCACTCCTGTAATAACTATAGTTCTCACTGCTGTAATAACTATAGTTCTCACTCCTGTAATAACTATAGTTCTCACTGCTGTAATAACTATAGTTCTCACTCCTGTAATAACTATAGTTCTCACTCCTGTTATAACTATAGTTCTGATTTCTGTACTAACTATAGTTCTCACTGCTGTAATAACTATAGTTCTCACTCCTGTAATAACTATAGTTCTCACTCCTATAATAACTATAGTTCTCACTCCTGTTATTATTATAGTTCTGATTCCTGTAATAACTATAGTTCTCACTGCTGTAATAACTATAGTTCTCACTCCTGTAATAACTATAGTTCTCACTCCTGTAATAACTATAGTTCTCACTGCTGTAATAACTATAGTTCTCACTGCTGTAATAACTATAGTTCTCACTCCTGTAATAACTATAGTTCTCACTCCTGTAATAACTATAGTTCTCACTCCTGTAATAACTATAGTTCTCACTCCTGTAATAACTATAGTTCTCACTGCTGTAATAACTATAGTTCTCACTGCTGTAATAACTATAGTTCTCACTCCTGTAATAACTATAGTTCTCACTGCTGTAATAACTATAGTTCTCACTGCTGTAATAACTATAGTTCTCACTCCTGTTATTACTATAGTTCTCACTGCTGTAATTACTATAGTTCTCACTGCTGTAATAACTATAGTTCTCACTCCTGTTATTACTATAGTTCTCACTGCTGTAATAACTATAGTTCTCACTGCTGTAATAACTATAGTTCTCACTGCTGTAATAACTATAGTTCTCACTCCTGTAATAACTATAGTTCTCACTCCTGTTATTACTATAGTTCTCACCCCTGTAATAACTATAGTTCTCACTGCTGTAATTACTATAGTTCTCACTGCTGTAATAACTATAGTTCTCACTCCTGTTATTACTATAGTTCTCACCCCTGTAATAACTATAGTTCTCACTGCTGTAATTACTATAGTTCTCACTGCTGTAATAACTATAGTTCTCACTCCTGTTATTACTATAGTTTTCACTGCTGTAATAACTATAGTTCTCACTGCTGTAATAACTATAGTTCTCACTGCTGTAATAACTATAGTTCTCACTCCTGTTATTACTATAAGTTCTCACTGCTGTAATAACTGTAGTTCTCACTGCTGTAATAACTATAGTTCTCACTCCTGTAATAACTATAGTTCTCACTCCTGTAATAACTATAGTTCTCACTGCTGCAATGACTATAGTTCTCACTCCTGTAATAACTATAGTTCTCACTGCTGTAATAACTATAGTTCTCACTCCTGTTATTACTATAGTTCTCACTGCTGTAATGACTATAGTTCTCACTCCTGTAATAACTATAGTTCTCACTCCTGTAATAACTATAGTTCTCACTCCTGTTATTACTATAGTTCTCACTGCTGTAATGACTATAGTTCTCACTCCTGTAATAACTATAGTTCTCACTGCTGTAATAACTATAGTTCTCACTGCTGTAATAACTATAGTTCTCACTGCTGTAATAACTATAGTTCTCACTCCTGTTATTACTATAGTTCTCACTGCTGTAATGACTATAGTTCTCACTCCTGTAATAACTATAGTTCTCACTGCTGTAATAACTATAGTTCTCACTCCTGTTATTACTATAGTTCTCACTGCTGTAATGACTATAGTTCTCACTCCTGTAATAACTATAGTTCTCACTGCTGTAATAACTATAGTTCTCACTGCTGTAATAACTATAGTTCTCACTGCTGTAATAACTATAGTTCTCACTCCTGTTATTACTATAGTTCTCACTGCTGTAATGACTATAGTTCTCACTCCTGTAGTAACTATAGTTCTCACTGCTGTAATAACTATAGTTCTCACTCCTGTTATTACTATAGTTCTCACTGCTGTAATAACTATAGTTCTCACTCCTGTTATTACTATAGTTCTCACTGCTGTAATGACTATAGTTCTCACTCCTGTAATAACTATAGTTCTCACTGCTGTAATAACTATAGTTCTCACTGCTGTAATAACTATAGTTCTCACTGCTGTAATAACTATAGTTCTCACTCCTATTATTACTATAGTTCTCACTGCTGTAATGACTATAGTTCTCACTCCTGTAATAACTATAGTTCTCACTGCTGTAATAACTATAGTTCTCACTGCTGTAATAACTATAGTTCTCACTGCTGTAATAACTATAGTTCTCACTGCTGTAATAACTATAGTTCTCACTCCTGTTATTACTATAGTTCTCACTGCTGTAATGACTATAGTTCTCACTCCTGTAATAACTATAGTTCTCACTGCTGTAATAACTATAGTTCTCACTGCTGTAATAACTATAGTTCTCACTGCTGTAATAACTATAGTTCTCACTCCTGTTATTACTATAGTTCTCACTGCTGTAATGACTATAGTTCTCACTCCTGTAATAACTATAATTCTCACTGCTGTAATAACTATAGTTCTCACTCTTGTTATTACTATAAGTTCTCACTGCTGTAATAACTATAGTTCTCACTGCTGTAATAACTGTAGTTCTCACTGCTGTAATAACTGTAGTTCTCACTACTGTAATAACTATAGTTCTCACTGCTGTAATAACTATAGTTCTCACTGCTGTAAAAACTATAGTTCTCACTGCTGTAATAACTATAGTTCTCACTGCTGTAAAAACTATAGTTCTTACACCTGTAATAACTATAGTTCTTACACCTGTAATAACTATAGTTCTCATTCCTGTAATAACTATAGCTCTCACTGCTGTAATAACTATAGTTCTCACTGCTGTAAAAACTATAGTTCTCACTGCTGTAATAACTATAGTTCTCACTGCTGTAATAACTATAGTTCTCACTGCTGTAATAACTATAGTTCTCACTCCTGTAATAACTATAGTTCTTACACCTGTAATAACTATAGTTCTCATTGCTGTAATAACTATAGTTCTCACTCCTGTAACAACTATAGTTCTCATTCCTGTAATAACTATAGTTCTCACTGCTGTAATAACTATAGATCTCACTGCTGTAATTACTATAGTTCTCACTACTGTAATAACTATAGTTCTCACTCCTGTTATTACTATAATTCTCATTCCTGTAATAACTATAGTTCTCATTCCTGTAATAACTATAGTTCTCACTGCTGTAATAACTATAGTTCTCACTGCTGTAATAACTATAGTTCTCACTGCTGTGATAACTATAGTTCTTACTGCTGTAATAACTATAGTTCTCATTCCTGTTATTACTATAGTTCTCACTGCTGTAATAACTGTAGTTCTCACTGCTGTAATAACTATAGTTCTCACTGCTGTAATAACTATAGTTCTCACTCCTGTAATAACTATAGTTCTCACTGCTGTAATAACTGTAGTTCTCACTGCTGTAATAACTATAGTTCTCACTGCTGTAATAACTATAGTTCTCACTCCTGTAATAACTATAGTTCTCACTCCTGTTATTACTATAGTTCTCACTGCTGTAATAACTATAGTTCTCACTGCTGTAATAACTATAGTTCTCACTCCTGTAATAACTATAGTTCTCACTGCTGTAATAACTATAGTTCTCACTCCTGTAATAACTATAGTTCTCACTGCTGTGATAACTATAGTTCTTACTGCTGTAATAACTATAGTTCTCATTCCTGTTATTACTATAGTTCTCACTGCTGTAATAACTGTAGTTCTCACTGCTGTAATAACTATAGTTCTCACTGCTGTAATAACTATAGTTTTCACTCCTGTAATAACTATAGTTCTCACTGCTGTAATAACTGTAGTTCTCACTGCTGTAATAACTATAGTTCTCACTGCTGTAATAACTATAGTTCTCACTGCTGTAATAACTATAGTTCTCACTCCTGTAATAACTATAGTTCTCACTCCTGTTATTACAATAGTTCTCACTGCTGTAATAACTATAGTTCTCACTCCTGTAATAACTATAGTTCTCACTCCTGTTATTACTATAGTTCTCACTGCAGTAATAACTATAGTTCTCACTCCTGTAATAACTATAGTTCTCACTCCTGTAATAACTATAATTCTCACTGCTGTAATAACTATAGTTCTCATTCCTGTTATTATTATAGTTCTGATTCCTGTAATAACTATAGTTCTCACTGCTGTAATAACTATAGTTCTCACTCCTGTAATAACTATAGTTCTCACTCCTGTAATAACTATAGTTCTCACTGCTGTAATAACTATAGTTCTCACTCCTGTAATAACTATAGTTCTCACTCCTGTAATAACTATAGTTCTCACTCCTGTAATAACTATAGTTCTCACTCCTGTAATAACTATAGTTCTCACTCCTGTAATAACTATAGTTCTCACTGCTGTAATAACTATAGTTCTCACTGCTGTAATAACTATAGTTCTCACTGCTGTAATAACTATAGTTCTCACTGCTGTAATAACTATAGTTCTCACTGCTGTAATAACTATAGTTCTCACTCCTGTTATTACTATAGTTCTCACTGCTGTAATTACTATAGTTCTCACTGCTGTAATAACTATAGTTCTCACTCCTGTAATAACTATAGTTCTCACTCCTGTTATTACTATAGTTCTCACTGCTGTAATTACTATAGTTCTCACTGCTGTAATAACTATAGTTCTCACTCCTGTTATTACTATAGTTCTCACTGCTGTAATAACTATAGTTCTCACTGCTGTAATAACTATAGTTCTCACTGCTGTAATAACTATAGTTCTCACTCCTGTTATTACTATAGTTCTCACTCCTGTAATAACTATAGTTCTCACTCCTGTTATAACTATAGTTCTCACTCCTGTAATAACTATAGTTCTCACTGCTGTAATAACTATAGTTCTCACTCCTGTAATAACTATAGTTCTCACTGCTGTAATAACTATAGTTCTCACTCCTGTAATAACTATAGTTCTCACTCCTGTTATAACTATAGTTCTGATTTCTGTACTAACTATAGTTCTCACTGCTGTAATAACTATAGTTCTCACTCCTGTAATAACTATAGTTCTCACTCCTATAATAACTATAGTTCTCACTCCTGTTATTATTATAGTTCTGATTCCTGTAATAACTATAGTTCTCACTGCTGTAATAACTATAGTTCTCACTCCTGTAATAACTATAGTTCTCACTCCTGTAATAACTATAGTTCTCACTGCTGTAATAACTATAGTTCTCACTGCTGTAATAACTATAGTTCTCACTCCTGTAATAACTATAGTTCTCACTCCTGTAATAACTATAGTTCTCACTCCTGTAATAACTATAGTTCTCACTCCTGTAATAACTATAGTTCTCACTGCTGTAATAACTATAGTTCTCACTGCTGTAATAACTATAGTTCTCACTCCTGTAATAACTATAGTTCTCACTGCTGTAATAACTATAGTTCTCACTGCTGTAATAACTATAGTTCTCACTCCTGTTATTACTATAGTTCTCACTGCTGTAATTACTATAGTTCTCACTGCTGTAATAACTATAGTTCTCACTCCTGTTATTACTATAGTTCTCACTGCTGTAATAACTATAGTTCTCACTGCTGTAATAACTATAGTTCTCACTGCTGTAATAACTATAGTTCTCACTCCTGTAATAACTATAGTTCTCACTCCTGTTATTACTATAGTTCTCACCCCTGTAATAACTATAGTTCTCACTGCTGTAATTACTATAGTTCTCACTGCTGTAATAACTATAGTTCTCACTCCTGTTATTACTATAGTTCTCACCCCTGTAATAACTATAGTTCTCACTGCTGTAATTACTATAGTTCTCACTGCTGTAATAACTATAGTTCTCACTCCTGTTATTACTATAGTTTTCACTGCTGTAATAACTATAGTTCTCACTGCTGTAATAACTATAGTTCTCACTGCTGTAATAACTATAGTTCTCACTCCTGTTATTACTATAAGTTCTCACTGCTGTAATAACTGTAGTTCTCACTGCTGTAATAACTATAGTTCTCACTCCTGTAATAACTATAGTTCTCACTCCTGTAATAACTATAGTTCTCACTGCTGTAATGACTATAGTTCTCACTCCTGTAATAACTATAGTTCTCACTGCTGTAATAACTATAGTTCTCACTCCTGTTATTACTATAGTTCTCACTGCTGTAATGACTATAGTTCTCACTCCTGTAATAACTATAGTTCTCACTCCTGTAATAACTATAGTTCTCACTCCTGTTATTACTATAGTTCTCACTGCTGTAATGACTATAGTTCTCACTCCTGTAATAACTATAGTTCTCACTGCTGTAATAACTATAGTTCTCACTGCTGTAATAACTATAGTTCTCACTGCTGTAATAACTATAGTTCTCACTCCTGTTATTACTATAGTTCTCACTGCTGTAATGACTATAGTTCTCACTCCTGTAATAACTATAGTTCTCACTGCTGTAATAACTATAGTTCTCACTCCTGTTATTACTATAGTTCTCACTGCTGTAATGACTATAGTTCTCACTCCTGTAATAACTATAGTTCTCACTGCTGTAATAACTATAGTTCTCACTGCTGTAATAACTATAGTTCTCACTGCTGTAATAACTATAGTTCTCACTCCTGTTATTACTATAGTTCTCACTGCTGTAATGACTATAGTTCTCACTCCTGTAATAACTATAGTTCTCACTGCTGTAATAACTATAGTTCTCACTCCTGTTATTACTATAGTTCTCACTGCTGTAATAACTATAGTTCTCACTCCTGTTATTACTATAGTTCTCACTGCTGTAATGACTATAGTTCTCACTCCTGTAATAACTATAGTTCTCACTGCTGTAATAACTATAGTTCTCACTGCTGTAATAACTATAGTTCTCACTGCTGTAATAACTATAGTTCTCACTCCTATTATTACTATAGTTCTCACTGCTGTAATGACTATAGTTCTCACTCCTGTAATAACTATAGTTCTCACTGCTGTAATAACTATAGTTCTCACTGCTGTAATAACTATAGTTCTCACTGCTGTAATAACTATAGTTCTCACTGCTGTAATAACTATAGTTCTCACTCCTGTTATTACTATAGTTCTCACTGCTGTAATGACTATAGTTCTCACTCCTGTAATAACTATAGTTCTCACTGCTGTAATAACTATAGTTCTCACTGCTGTAATAACTATAGTTCTCACTGCTGTAATAACTATAGTTCTCACTCCTGTTATTACTATAGTTCTCACTGCTGTAATGACTATAGTTCTCACTCCTGTAATAACTATAATTCTCACTGCTGTAATAACTATAGTTCTCACTCTTGTTATTACTATAAGTTCTCACTGCTGTAATAACTATAGTTCTCACTGCTGTAATAACTGTAGTTCTCACTGCTGTAATAACTGTAGTTCTCACTACTGTAATAACTATAGTTCTCACTGCTGTAATAACTATAGTTCTCACTGCTGTAAAAACTATAGTTCTCACTGCTGTAATAACTATAGTTCTCACTGCTGTAAAAACTATAGTTCTCACTGCTGTAATAACTATAGTTCTCACTGCTGTAATAAATGTAGTTCTCACTGCTGTAATAACTATAGTTCTCACTCCTGTAATAACTATAGTTCTCACTTCTGTAATAACTATAGTTCTCACTCCTATAATAACTATAGTTCTCACTCCTGTTATTACTATAGTTCTGATTCCTGTAATAACTATAGTTCTCACTGCTGTAATAACTATAGTTCTCACTGCTGTAATAACTATAGTTCTCACTCCTGTAATAACTATAGTTCTCACTCCTGTAATAACTATAGTTCTCACTCCTGTAATAACTATAGTTCTCACTCCTGTAATAACTATAGTTCTCACTCCTGTAATAACTATAGTTCTGATTCCTGTAATAACTATAGTTCTCACTGCTGTAATAACTATAGTTCTCACTCCTGTAATAACTATAGTTCTCACTCCTGTAATAACTATAGTTCTGATTCCTGTAATAACTATAGTTCTCATTCCTGTAATAACTATAGTTCTCACTCCTGTAATAACTATAGTTCTCACTCCTGTAATAACTATAGTTCTCACTCCTGTAATAACTATAGTTCTCACTCCTGCAATAACTATAGTTCTCACTCCTGTAATAACTATAGTTCTCACTGCTGTAATAACTATAGTTCCCACTGCTGTAATAACTATAGTTCTCACTGCTGTAATAACTATAGTTCTCACTGCTGTAATAACTAAAGTTCTCACTCCTGTAATAACTATAGTTCTCACTGCTGTAATAACTATAGTTCTCACTCCTGTAATAACTATAGTTCTCACTCCTGTAATAACTATAATTCTCACTCCTGTAATAACTATAGTTCTCACTCCTGTAATAACTATAGTTCTCACTCCTGTAATAACTATAGTTCTCACTCCTGTAATAACTATAGTTCTCACTCCTGTAATAACTATAGTTCTGATTCCTGTAATAACTATAGTTCTCACTGCTGTAATAACTATAGTTCTCACTCCTGTAATAACTATAGTTCTCACTCCTGTAATAACTATAGTTCTGATTCCTGTAATAACTATAGTTCTCACTCCTGTAATAACTATAGTTCTCACTCCTGTAATAACTATAGTTCTCACTCCTGTTATTACTATAGTTTTCATTCATGTAATAACTATAGTTCTCATTCCTGTAATAACTATAGTTCTTACTCCTGTATTAATTATAGTTCTTATTCCTGTAATAACTATAGTTCTAATCCAGACAGACAATTTATTGGTAATATGAAATATAAAGAAGCAGTTTCCCCTTCAAATTAGTTTTCTATCACAGATTAGGCAAGGAAAAGAAAATTTTCGAGCGAAGGAGAGATGGTAGACTGAAATAAAAAAATTGTCTCATTCATGACTGTCTAAAAAGGGTATTTTCTGATTACTGTTAAAGATATAATAATTTCTAAGTTAAAATTATCAATGATCCAACTACTATCGGTTAGTGACAGGCTCATGGATGCAAAAAAGTTACTCCGTGAATGTTCTTTTGAAGAATGTTACGAAAAGGGACACAAGCACCGGTAGGTGCAGTCACGGTTTGAAGAGGAAAATGAAGAGGTGATAATAAATGAAGCCTACGAGTCTACCTAACACAAAATCTAAGACCTCGTAGTTGAAGAGCATAACCCTAGCGCTATCCTCTAAAAAATGATAAACATGATAGAATGATAGACATGGTAAAATGATAAACATGGTAAAATGATAAACATGGTAAAATGATAAACATGGTAAAATGATAAACATGGTAAAATGATAAACATGGTAAAATGATAAACATCGTAAAATGATAAACATGGTAAAATGATAAACATGGTAAAATGATAAACATCGTAAAATGATAAACATCGTAAAATGATAAACATGGTAAAATGATAAACATGGTAAAATGATAAACATGGTAAAATGATAAACATGGTAAAATGATAAACAAGGTAAAATGATAAACATGGTAAAATGATAAACATGGTAAAATGATAAACATGGTAAAATGATAAACATGGTAAAATGATAAACATGGTAAAATGATAAACATGGTAAAATGATAAACATGGTAAAATGATAAACATGGTAAAATGATTAACATGGTAAAATGATAAACATGGTAAAATGATAGACATGGTAAAATGATAAACATGGTAAAATGATAAACATGGTAAAATGATAAACATGGTAAAATGATAAACATCGTAAAATGATAAACATGGTAAAATGATAAACATGGTAAAATGATAAACATCGTAAAATGATAAACATCGTAAAATGATAAACATGGTAAAATGATAAACATGGTAAAATGATAAACATGGTAAAATGATAAACATGGTAAAATGATAAACATGGTAAAATGATAAACATCGTAAAATGATAAACATCGTAAAATGATAAACATGGTAAAATGATAAACATCGTAAAATGATAAACATCGTAAAATGATAAACATGGTAAAATGATAAACATGGGAAAATGATAAACATCGTAAAATGATAAACATGGTAAAATGATAAACATGGTAAAATGATAAACATCGTAAAATGATAAACATGGTAAAATGATAAACATGGTAAAATGATAAACATGGTAAAATGATAAACATGGTAAAATGATAAACATGGTAAAATGATAAACATGGTAAAATGATAAACATGGTAAAATGATAAACATGGTAAAATGATAAACATGGTAAAATGATAAACATGGTAAAATGATAGACATGGTAAAATGATAAACATGGTAAAATGATAAACATGGTAAAATGATAAACATGGTAAAATGATAAACATCGTAAAATGATAAACATGGTAAAATGATAAACATGGTAAAATGATAAACATCGTAAAATGATAAACATCGTAAAATGATAAACATGGTAAAATGATAAACATGGTAAAATGATAAACATGGTAAAATGATAAACATGGTAAAATGATAAACATGGTAAAATGATAAACATGGTAAAATGATAAACATCGTAAAATGATAAACATCGTAAAATGATAAACATGGTAAAATGATAAACATCGTAAAATGATAAACATCGTAAAATGATAAACATGGTAAAATGATAAACATGGGAAAATGATAAACATCGTAAAATGATAAACATGGTAAAATGATAAACATGGTAAAATGATAAACATGGTAAAATGATAAACATCGTAAAATGATAAACATGGTAAAATGATAAACATCGTAAAATGATAAACATCGTAAAATGATAAACATGGTAAAATGATAAACATGGTAAAAGGATAAACATGGTAAAATGATAAACATCGTAAAATGATAAACATGGTAAAATGATAAACATGGTAAAATGATAAACATCGTAAAATGATAAACATCGTAAAATGATAAACATGGTAAAATGATAAACATCGTAAAATGATAAACATGGTAAAATGATAAACATCGTAAAATGATAAACATGGTAAAATGATAAACATGGTAAAATGATAAACATGGTAAAATGATAAACATCGTAAAATGATAAACATGGTAAAATGATAAACATCGTAAAATGATAAACATGGTAAAATGATAAACATGGTAAAATGATAAACATGGTAAAATGATAAACATCGTAAAATGATAAACATCGTAAAATGATAAACATGGTAAAAGGATAAACATCGTAAAATGATAAACATGGTAAAATGATAAACATCGTAAAATGATAAACATCGTAAAATGATAAACATGGTAAAATGATAAACATGGTAAAATGATAAACATGGTAAAAGGATAAACATGGTAAAATGATAAACATGGTAAAATGATAAACATCGTAAAATGATAAACATCGTAAAATGATAAACATGGTAAAATGATAAACATCGTAAAATGATAAACATGGTAAAATGATAAACATGGTAAAATGATAAACATGGTAAAATGATAAACATCGTAAAATGATAAACATGGTAAAATGATAAACATCGTAAAATGATAAACATGGTAAAATGATAAACATGGTAAAATGATAAACATGGTAAAATGATAAACATCGTAAAATGATAAACATCGTAAAATGATAAACATGGTAAAAGGATAAACATCGTAAAATGATAAACATGGTAAAATGATAAACATCGTAAAATGATAAACATCGTAAAATGATAAACATGGTAAAATGATAAACATGGTAAAATGATAAACATGGTAAAAGGATAAACATGGTAAAATGATAAACATGGTAAAATGATAAACATCGTAAAATGATAAACATCGTAAAATGATAAACATGGTAAAATGATAAACATGGTAAAATGATAAACATGGTAAAAGGATAAACATGGTAAAATGATAAACATGGTAAAATGATAAACATCGTAAAATGATAAACATCGTAAAATGATAAACATGGTAAAATGATAAACATCGTAAAATGATAAACATGGTAAAATGATAAACATGGTAAAATGATAAACATGGTAAAATGATAAACATCGTAAAATGATAAACATGGTAAAATGATAAACATGGTAAAATGATAAACATGGTAAAATGATAAACATGGTAAAATGATAAACATGGTAAAATGATAAACATGGTAAAATGATAAACATGGTAAAATGATAAACATCGTAAAATGATAAACATGGTAAAATGATAAACATGGTAAGGTTTAAATTTAGAATTTTCTAAAAAAAATTCCTTTATGCAATAAAATAAAAACTCTTAAATATTTTTTTACGATGAACACTTGTACCCAGAGAGAAAGTTATGGCGGGGCCATAGATGATTAACATGGGTCCCCTCAATCTTCCATGGCCCACAATAAATTCCTCACTAGGTATCGACAGTTTAAATAGAAATAGGTTGTTACATGTTGATTACATTTATGTCAAATAAATTCTAAATTACAATAAGCACTTTTACGGTATATAACATTAATTTTATATATCTAATCTCAATAGTTCTAGCTAAATAGTCAGATACTGTTAAAACCTAAATTTTTATCTGTTGCCTTAATAGCCTCTTAAGGCTACCAATAGACTTAATGTTATCAGTGCTTTTGTGCTACTACATCTCTGTAATGCTTCCAACTGTGATACCGTTAATAAACTTATTATTATTATTACTACTAGTACAGTACCTGTTATTGAATCTGAATTATATTCGAATGAAATTATGTAGGTATTATGGATACACATATTCTGATTAAACAAAAAAAATAAAAAAGCCCGTTTTTTTTGTAAATAATTAATGTCAATTAATATTGTTGCCCGTAGTCATGATACTGCCACAAAAGATTTGTCTTTTTTTTTCCTTTTAATATGTGTTTCTTAATATAAAGTGTGACACACGGACACGCGGTCAGACGGACGCGGCTTTTATTACAGTATAGATTATTTCACTAGTGCATTCTCATCTCAAAATACATATACAGTTTATACATGCTAGTACCTTCTTATTATTTATTTATTGGAGACATATAAACTAATAAATAAAAAAGATAAAGTTATAACTACCAGGTGTGAATTAAATACCTGATGATAATTACAATAGATTATTAGTAAAAAAAAACATCAAAATAATAAAATATATTCCTTGTGGAGAAAAAAAAAAAGTTATTTAACTGTATTTTTTTGTTCTATCCACAATGAATATACAGTAAAACTTACTTAAACTTACAATCATATAACTTAGAAAATCAAGAAATATCTACAATCCTATTTTTTTGTTCAAAATGACAATATTTTTCAACTAAAAACAAGAATCAATTGAAACCGTAGAGTGCCAACGCAATGAACTGAAACACAGAAAAGAGGTTAGAGAAACAATACTCATGTGAATATATTGAAATATCATCCGATATATAATAGGGTTCGTCCTATGTACCAAGCCATTTTCTTTCTGATAGTAAATGTTATATTTTGATTTTATTGCTTACTATAACAACACGAATCTTTTCATAATTAGTTTGATCTGTTTTAATTTCAAACCAGAGTTTTTCTATGTATTGATATAAATATATAAAAAACAATTTATTTAATTAATTACATCATTAAATTATGTAAACAATTCTGTGTTATTTTTACTCCACACTGTGACTATAATTGTGCTAATTGTAATTTGTCATTCATCAGTTTGAGAAAATACATATCTCAGTTTGACTGTATTGTAATATTTGTATGTGTTTTTTTACTAATAACCTACTGTAATTATCATCCTGTATTAAATTCATATCTGATAATTATGGCTAATTTTATAAATATTCATTATGAATCAAATTATTCATTATGAATAATAAATGAATGCTGCAACAAATCAATTATTATTTCAGCCAAAATATAGCTTTCTTATTATTCATTGCCAATAACACACAGTACTAAATATTCACATATATCTTTTATATTCAATTTATAAATTTACTTCATTTATTATACTGAAAGCATAGCCCACTCACATTACAAATCGCACTTATGACACGTAAGGTAATTGTTGAACATGGCTAGCATTGAATATTATTTTTTTTAAAGCGTAAATTCAAGAGCTGTTTTCATCCTTATTTGCTTTAAAAGTTACCTATATTGTATGTTATATAATTAATGTATACATCAATAATAAATGTATTTTAGGTGTATAAAAACATAGAATAGGAGTGGGAATCAATTGACCGGGGATCAAATGGTACGGAGATCAAATGACCGGGGATCAATTGAGTATAATATATATTATGGTACCCTTTGTTTATTTACATGTTAACCATTGGGTAAGACAACAAATAGGTTAAGTTCTGAGATATCGAACAGCTCCACATTTTCGATCATATAGATAAAATGATACATTATATAATAAAATATATATAAAATAAAAATTAAAGAACAATTGTTTTCTTTTATGATCGGAAATGTGGAACAGTCCGATAACTACAAACATTGGCTGGATACATACTGGTAGTATATAAGACTATATTGATACCCTTTGCCCAAATCATCTCGTGTAATGGGTCTATTATTTCCTTTACGAGTCTATAAGAATATTGCAATATTTGATAGGCGCATCTAGCCACTGAATGGATGCCATCTTATTAATATCAAATGAAAGGGAATATAGCAGTTAAAAAAAGAAAGATCATTGCCAATAACTGAGAATTAGATATGTATTATTTTGGTGAGCTTTAGTAGTTATTGGGTTTTTTCTTTTAGATGAATTTAATTAAGTTTCATGACTATAATTTTAGAAAATTTGGAAGGCGAATAAAATAAGCAGACTATCTCTTAGTGAATCCCTTCACACTTGCGTTTCTCAACACCGTCTTTGATAAAATGCTCATGGCAAAAAGTTTAGCTGCAATTGATTTTAACGGAGCCTTTTACACTTGCGTTAGAAAAATTGTTGGTAAGAAAAGGCGCAAGTGTGAAGGGCTCCGTTAAAATCAATTGATATAACTGAAACAAAATAAGGTTTTACACCGTCTTCCTTAGCGTCCTGCAATCGCTGCAACACTTCCTCTCTCTAGAGTAGTTTATCATAACTCTATGTGTACTATATAGTGAATGATAATTTTATACAGTGTGTCCATAAAAAATGTATCCACTGCCTTGAATCTGCATTATTCATCATTCTACGATATGCAAAATATGTTGGTATACCATATATACGTAGATTACTATTATTTAATTATAAATAGTACTTAAAAGACATATTCGATGGTAGAGGATATATTTTCGGCGGACACACTGTATGTAAATAATGAAGATTCAAATGAATAGTGTTCATGTCTGAAGAAAAGCTACTCGGTGTTGAGAGCATCGACAGTAAGAATGTATCTTTAATTCACAGCAGGCTGTTTCTACTCAATTAAATAAAGTGCTTTTACTTCGTATTAAGGAAATTAAAAGACTGTGGAGAGAGAATTGGATTATAAGGAAACATGAAACATCTTCTAATTACTAAACTACTACTGTTTCACTAGTTAACTAGTGAAACAGTAGTTAACTAGTTAACACTAGTTAACTAATGAAACAATATTTAACTACTGTTTCATTGGTTAACTAGTGTTTCATTTGTTAACTAGTGTTTCATTAATTAACTAGTGTTTCATTTGTTAACTAGTGTTTCATTAATTAACTAGTGTTTCATTAATTAACTAGTGTTTCATTAATTACCTAGTGTTTCATTAGTTGACTAGTGTTTCATTAGTTAACTACTGTTTCACTAGTTAACTAGTGTTTCATAAGTTAACTAGTGTTTCAATTATAAACAAGTTTTTCACTAGTTAACTAGTGTTTCATTAGTTGACTAGTGTTTCATTAGTTGACTAGTGTTTCATTAGTTGACTAGTGTTTCATTAGTTAACTAGTGTTTTATTGGTTAACTACTGTTTCACTAGTTAAC
The DNA here is from genome assembly GCA_947561585.1 of Caprella mutica. Lineage (NCBI taxonomy): Eukaryota > Metazoa > Arthropoda > Malacostraca > Amphipoda > Caprellidae > Caprella > Caprella mutica. The sequence continues at coordinate 168,100 of CANNZV010000996.1, forward strand.
TAGTGTTTCATTAGTTAACTAGTGTTTCACTAGTTAACTAATGAAACACTAGTTAACTAGTGAAACAGTAGTTAACTAGTGTTTCACTAGTTAACCAGTGTTTGATTGGTTAACTAGTGTTTCATTAGTTAAATAATAACAATAATTTTATTCAGGAAATAGCCAAGGAAATATATTTTCCTATTCACATGATAATCCTATCTCTGAGTCCTTCCATGTAACCTCTTCATGTTAATATTTGGCCCTAAAAACATGTAAGAAAACTAAAGACAATCTTATACAGTGAAAAGCCTGAGTTATGAAGTATTGGTTTCTTCATAATTCATTCATAGTTTTCTATGAGTAATATCTTAGAAAACTTTAGTCATTGTAGGATAACTGTGGTGAAATTCTTGACGTATATCGTTTTCTATAATTCAAACATAGAAAACTACTTCATAACTCAGGTGCATTTCATAATTCAGGTCCCCATAACACGAGTGCTTCATAACTCATGATACCTGTTGGTATCATGGATACCAACTGATAATTATACGATTCTTATATTCTCGAGGAAAAAGTAGGAGGAGCTTAGCATAAAGTCTGGTGGAAAGACTTGAAAAACCCTACGTGTGTACGGCCCTTACGAATATCAGGATACACTCACAGAGAGTTGAATGAGTCACTGATTAATGGAGCTAATAAAGTGTAGGTACTTTGCAATATAAAAACAGGCATACATTTTGTAGAAACTTTTTTATATAGCAAGCTCATTATAATATTCGATACTTCTTGGATGGTAGTACACTAAAACTTCTGAGTTATGAAGCACTCGAGTAACGAAGGACTTGAGTTATGAAGTATTTTCTATGCTTAAATTAAAGAAAACGATATATGTCAATAATTTTGTATTAGTTATCCCTCAAAGACCGTAGTTTTCTCAAAGATTTTAATCATAGAAACTATCTAGAGCACCTGAGTTATGAAGGAACCAATACTTCATAGCTCAGGAGTGTCACAATAGTAGGGCACATAAAAATTGAGTCATGTGACGTGGCAGCGACATAGTTTAACGGATCAATATTAGAAATAGTACTATCAAGATCATTAGCTACGCCGGACTAGTAACTACAAACAATATCAGAAATATTCTGACCATTCGTGACTTCAGGACCCTTGTGTATTATGACTGAGGAAGTATTATTTAATTCATATTTATTTAAAATTGATTACCAGCTTTTTTTTTTTAATTTTTTATATTTATCGAATTTGAGCTTATGAAAATTTAATAATTTTTCTGCAGAAGTTTTTTTAACATATTTTTGAAAGAATTATTTTCATCAAAAGGAATTACGTTTTGTTTAAATCTTTTACAAAGTCTATATTATTGGTTTAGGTATTGAATTATGTCATATGTTATCAATTCCTAGATATTGATTGGATTCGAACAGGGAAATTGTGATTATAAGACGTAAGTAATGTTCTATTTGTCCATTCTCGCTTACAATTGACATTATATAGGTTCACGAAAAGTGAAAAGATTCAAAGCAGTTATATCATCATTGAAAATTTCCAACAGCTTAAGATCAAATTGGTTACATCAAATATTATCGATGCATTTTGATGATTCAGCAGCTACACAAGTTGGCAAATTTATGCTGGAAAAGAACTCTGACAGGTACATCGTGCTTACGAGATTCAGACTAATATTTTCATCCAATATTTCGATGTTAAAATCCTCAGCAAATACAGCTGTTTTCCATGCTTGAACTGATGTACATAAATCAATATTAGCTAGAAAAGACTTGAAATATAAGTGATTTACTTACATTTTATAGTTCATTATTAAATTGAGATTTAAGTGATTTTTACTACATATATAGAAAAACACTCCCTTACTCTATCGGTAAGATACACGCCAGCAACAATATATCCTTTAAAATAAGTCTCTGTTAAAATAATCACCACGACCTGCCTATCAATATTCTCAAAAAACAAAGACAAATTATCAAAATTACTATTTTATGACCGAATATTATGATGGATAAACATCAATCTGCTATTCTCACATGAATTAGATTACGCTTGATTATAGTAGAGACAGTTTCTATTTACGAACAAATAATCCATTTGCACACCCTACATAAATATTCACACGGTGCACACAATTCAAAGCCAAAAGTCGAACACACAAAGTATTTACACACACTAAAATATTAATGAAATATGTACATCAAGATATACAACTACTGCACATGATGTGACAACAAAAAGAAAATAACATTGTGATCGTACGTTTTCATCTTTTCTGTCTTGGATTATAAAGCAAGTCAACCAATATGAACGAGCATAGAGGTTACTGCCGATAACCATACAACATGCATCAATGTAATTAAGGCTACAGGCTAGAGTTCACTGTTGAGGAGTTGTAGGAGTAGAATGTCTCGCTATTGTAGTACAGAGTAAGTAGGGTAGCATCACAAGAAGTGCCGATCATTGAGAGCCAATTGATCAACTTGTGATTCCTCGTTCAGTTTTCATCTGACTACTCTCATAGCCCACGTGTCCAGTTCATTCATATCATTTATAATAATCTTGTTGTTTCTATAAGATAGATTAGGCGATTAGACCTACAAAAAACACGACCAAGCAGCTATTCTATCTGGAAATTGACGTTTCGCTTGTAGAATGTGGTACAATACTTTAGATCTCTTTGGGATCAGGCCCTCTTACAAGAATAAATTGGGAGGTTATCGCCGGTCTGGGCTTTGCGTGTTAGGCCTTTTTCCGATGCAGTAGGCAACGGATATTCTTTTTGGGTCTAGTTCATACATGATCTCTCGCTTAATAATGTCACATACCTCTTATCCGATAGATGCAGAGGGAACTTTGCGTTCTGACATGATAATAGCGTTAGATTGTTGCTCAGATTCAACGTCATCCAATCGCACATTCAGTTTCACATCTCGTCATTCATGATAAATACTTGAGATTCAAGGTGACAAATCTTCTCATCCTCCCTCTCTATCACTTCGTCAAACCTCTCAGTGATGATTTAAGGCCATAAGGTTTCGTCCCTCTTCAGACAGCTTTGAGTAGTGAGGTCCTCTAGAACTGGAACTGGAACTCGTATCTCACCATCCTGATTGACTGATTGGGAAATACATGAAAAAATCACTTTGGTCTTGTTACTATTTCCCATTCGTATCATTAGAGCCCGGACTTTTAGGACATATAAAAAAGGCATTTTAGGACCTTAAAAAAGGCATTTAAGGACTTCAAAAAAGGCAGTTTAGGATCTAAAAGAGGCATTTTAGGACCTGTAAAGTAATTTTAGGACCTAAAAAATGAATTTTAGGACTTATATATACACTTTTAGGATTAATAAATAGGTATTTACAACGAATAAATTAGCATTTTGGAATATAAAATAAACAGTTTTTATCGGTTTAAATAAAAAAATGTGAAAACAAATAAACAATTCATTCCTTAAAAATTCAATGAATCTAGTCTACAGTATATTTATTCAAATTTAACCTGAAAGTATTATAAAAAAAGGCTAGGTAAATTGAAATTAATGAAATGTAACTAATTCCAATAATAAATTAGAAATTGGTATTTACAGCAAGCCCTCGTAGTAGACAAACCATATATTAGAAATTAGACCAATTTAAATATTCTGAAACTGTTGTACAGCAAAAACCACTTACAAGACAAAACACAATATTTGTCACCTGGCAGTTTTTCTATTGTAAATATTACAAATATTACTAGGTTCTACATATCTCTTTGAATAGTATATTATATTGATTATTCGCAATTTTTTTTATTAATGGCAGAGTCTATGCTAAAAAATTGATGAGAAGAGTTACAGAAAACTAGATACAGTGGTGACAATGCTAATTCTTGAAGTAATGGAATTGTAGTTTATTTATATAATAATTCAGACAGATTTTGATTGAATTATAACGTCCTTTAAATTATTCCTTCAACTTTACCGACTTACCAAATTATTAAATAGTATAAAAATCCCAAAATAAGACTTTTCATCATTTATTGACCTTATGGCATTTTATGGCTTTTATGGCATTTTAGGACTTTATGGCATTTGTCCGGGCTCTACTTATCATGTTATCTTTCACGAAAGTAGTCAGTAGATTATTGGTTAATGAACGTTCTATACAAAGATTATGGCGAAAAAATTCATACTTGAACGCACAAAACTTTCACAATTCCAGTCAAGGAGCAAACTGGAAAGTCGTACACAAATGTAAGCAAATCCAAGAGCGACTCATTTCTACTTAGTAATTATAACAGGTTAACTAATGATTCATTAGTTAAAGGTACGTTTTGCATGCAGCGATTGCAACAATCGCTAGTATACTAGTGTTTTACTAGTTAACTAGTGTTTCATTAGTTAACTATCACAACTAGTGTTTCATTAGTTAACTATCACAACTAGTGTTCCATTAGTAAACTATCACAAATAGTGTTTCATTAGTAAACTATCACAAATAGTGTTTCATCAGTTAACTACCACAACTAGTGTTTCATTAGTTAACTAGTGATTCATTAGTGAACTATCACGACTAGTGTTTTATTAGTTAACTATCACTACTAATGTTTCATTAGTTAACTATCACAACTAGTGTTTCAATAGTTAACTATCACAACTAGTGTTTCATTAGTTAACTAGTGATTCATTAGTTAACTATCACAACTAGTGTTTCATTAGTTAACTATCACTAGTGTTGTATATAGCATCATTAAAATTTAGTCAAACTTTTAGTACAAAGTTTCAAAGCGTAATTTGCAAAAGTTTGGCAACGCCTCTTTTCTAATTCCCTTCTCTTGTCCTGATCACATCGAGATAATATAAATTTATTATTATATATTATAATAAATTTCATTTCATATAAAACTAATTAATATGATTGATTTTGAAATACTTTTCTGTTAATTCAAATACAATATAATGTTTCTTATGTCTGACAAATTAAGGTAGTTTCCACCACCTCCCTACAGAATCGATTGAAAATCTATCTAATTTTCGATAATAGCTCATCAAAGTCAATAAATAGATTATTAAATAAATTATGTATTAACTTTTACCAAAGTCATTAAAAAAGAAACACTTTAACTGATTAATATTTTGATGGAGAAATTACGATATTTGAATTACTTACTTTGAAGTAACCTGTTAGTGGTTCTTACAGTATTTTTCTCGCACACCCCTTGCTTTTCTCATGCACCCCCTGAGTATTGTATTGCATTGAAATAGACTGAAAAGACACTATTATAATATATTTGGTTACTGTGATGTGATGAAATTATAAAACAGACATCCCAGGCACCCCCTGTAAACAATCCAGGGCCCACAGGGGGGAGAGGTACCCAACTTTAAGAACCGCTGTACAGTTAGAGGTTACCTCCTACACACAGAGAAAGGATTAGTTGAATCAAATCAAATTTGATTTGTTTTGACTTATATTAATGGTTTGATTTTGCCCCTACCTACGTGGTGAGTTGCAGGTACTACTTAAAATGATGTTAGTTAAAACAACATACAGGTAAAGCTCTTAGAACGCTCAGTACTTGTATCGGAAAAGCTTTCGTAGTAACGATCAGCGTACGTTGTAACGATACATTATTTAGTTTAGTTGGGGATTTAATCTTTGCAAGTTTTCTTTAACAGCATTTCAAAGAAACCTTAATGAAGGTAAACTATCTCAGATTATTATTAAAGGAAAATTTTAAGGAAAATCTTATACAATTTATATAACTTACTTATATAAATGTACAAAATAATAAGGTAGGTATAACTGTCGCTTAAGGTACTATGATAAAAAAAGTGTTATTTTTCAAATTCTCTTATATTGATATCTATGTACCCACATGGAAACTAATATACATAGCATAAATAATAATCGTTTATTAAACCGAACACAATAAAAAAAATATTTCATTTCCTGAATCTTATTTTTGTTTGGTATAAATAAATAAAGTATATACTGAAATAGAATATAGAATAGTTACACCTTTTTTCAAATTTCTATTGAAATTTTCTAATCAAAGAAAATGTGACGGAAAAGGGTAACAAAATCAAAATAATGAAAATCTTAAAAACAATATATTAAGTTTTGATTGTCAAATGTAATGCCTATGTATATAATCAATGTTTGACTAGATAGTTGGTAGACGAATGAAATATTTGTTAAACCATATAATTTCAAGAGGTCGTTGTAGCAATCTGCAGTCCGCTAGAGCGAACAATTTATGTCCATTGTAAGATGGTGTACGTTTAAAGATCGTTCGCTGTGAGAGTTTTACCTGTAGCCATTTTGACTGACACCTAAACTTAAAAAAAGTAGCGCATAGTAAGTTAATTTATACACCAGATACATTGGATTAACAGTCTTTGTGAGTTACTACAATACACTCTGTCATAGTTGTTTTAATTAACAAACATTAGAATTGTCAAAAAAGTAACTTTTAACTCTCATAGTAAGTTGATTCAATCCACAAAATGAATTGAATTAACTAATGTTTGGTGACACACCATGTTATAGTTGTTTTAACACACGTGAAAACATGAATAAAGTCCAACCAACTCACGTAATAAATTGATTCAAAGCATAAATTGATGACCCATTGGATATGACTCATATGGGTAAACATTTTCTCTATGTGTTACCTGTTAGAGGTAACCCTAGGGCTTAGAGGTTACCTCAGAGGTTACCTTAGAACCTACTTAGAGGTTACCTTAGAGGTTACCTTAGAGGTTACCTCAGAGGTTACCTCAGACGTTACCTTGAACCTACTTAGAGGTTACCTTAGAGGTTACCTTAGAGGTTACCTCAGAGGTTACCTTAGAACCTACTTAGAGGTTACCTTAGAGGTTACCTTAGAGGTTACCTTAGAGGTTACCTCAGAGGTTACCTCAGAGGTTACCTTAGAGGTTACCTTAGAGGTTACCTTAGAGGTTACCTTAGAGGTTACCTTAGAGGTTACCTTAGAGGTTACCTTAGAGGTTACCTTAGAGGTTACCTTAGAGGTTACCTTAGAACCTACTTAGAAGTTACCTTAGAGGTTACCTTAGAACCTACTTAGAGGTTACCTTAGAGGTTACCTTAGAGGTTACCTTAGAGGTTACCTTAGAGGTTACCTTAGAGGTTACCTTAGAGGTTACCTTAGAGGTTACCTTAGAGGTTACCTTAGAGGTTACCTTAGAAGTTACCTGTGACAGGTGAGGTTTAGATGGACGGATTCACACTCACAGTTTGGGGGGAAGTTAAAGGTGATGCCACGGGAAGGTGAATTGAAATAAAAGGTAAATGGGACGCTTTAAGGTGATAATTACCATGAAGGTGGGAATGATTACCATGAAGGTGAGAATGATTACCATGAAGGTGAGAATGATTATCATGAAGGTGAGAATGATTATTATGAAGGTGAGAATGATTACCATGAAGGTGGGAATGATTACCATGAAGGTGAGAATGATTACCATGAAGGTGGGAATGATTACCATGAAGGTAGGAATGATTACCATGAATGTGAGAATGATTACCATGAAGGTGGGAATGATTACCATGAAGGAGGGAATAATTACCATGAAGGTGAGAATGATTACCATGAAGGTGGGAATGATTACCATGAAGGTGGGAATGATTACCATGAAGGTGGGAATGATTACCATGAAGGTGGGAATGATTACCATGAAGGTGGGAATGATTACCATGAAGGTGGGAATGATTACCATGAAGGTCTAATCCATACCTGTTACTCTCCTCTACTTTAGTGTTTAACTTGTTTCTGTAGTTTCAGTAAACATGAGAACATTAGCACTTAAAGTGTTAATGGAAAGGACAATAACACAGCCATGTGTTAACACAGGTGATAACACACAGGGTGTTACAGTGTTTCGTAACACTGTGTGTTACAGTGTTCCATAGCACTGGGTGTTACAGTGTTCGGTTACACTGTGTGTTACAGTGTTCCTTAACACAGTGTGTTACAGTGCTCCGTAGCACTGAGTGTTACAGTGTTCGGTAACACTGTGTGTTACAGTGTTCCTTAACACAGTGTGTTACAGTGTTCCTTAACACAGTGTGTTACAGTGCTCCGTAGCACTGAGTGTTACAGTGTTCGGTAACACTGTGTGTTACAGTGTTCCTTAACACAGTGTGTTACAGTGTTCCATAGCACTGAGTGTTACAGTGCTCCGTAGCCACTGTGTGTTACAGTGTTCCTTAACACAGTGTGTTACAGTGTTCCTTAACACAGTGTGTTACAGTGTTCCTTAACACAGTGTGTTACAGTGTTCGGTAACACTGTGTGTTACAGTGTTCCTTAACACAGTGTAGTGTGTTACAGTGTTCCATAGCACTGAGTGTTACAGTGCTCCGTAGCACTGAGTGTTACAGTGTTCGGTAACACTGTGTGTTACAGTGTTCCTTAACACAGTGTGTTACAGTGTTCCTTAACACAGTGTGTTACAGTGTTCCTTAACACAGTGTGCTACAGTGCTCCGTAGCACTGAGTGTTACAGTGTTTGGTAACACTGTGTGTTACAGTGTTCCTTAACACAGTGTGTTACAGTGTTCCTTAACACAGTGTGTTACAGTGTTCCTTAACACAGTGTGTTGCAGTGTTCCTTAACACAGTGTGTTACAGTGTTCCTTAACACAGTGTGTTACAGTGTTCCTTAATACAGTGTGTTACAGTGTTCCTTAACATAGTGTGTTACAGTGTTCCATAATACAGTGTGTTACAGTGTTCCATAGCACTGTGTGTTACAGTGTTCCTTAACACAAAGTGTTACAGTGTTCCTTAACACAGTGTGTTACAGTGTTCTTTAACACAGTGTGTTACAGTGTTCCGTACCACTGTGTGTTACAGTGTTCCATAGCACTGTGTGTTACAGTGTTCCGTAGCACTGAGTGTTACAGTGTTCCTTAACACAGTGTGTTACAGTGTTCCTTAACACAGTGTGTTACAGTGTTCCGTAGCACTGAGTGTTACAGTGTTCGGTAACACTGTGTGTTACAGTGTTCTTTAACACAGTGTGTTACAGCGTTCCGTAACACTGTGTGTTACAGTGTTCCGTAACAATGTGTGTTACTGTGTTCCATAACAATGTGTGTTACAGTGTTCCGTAGCACAGGGTGTTACAGTGTTCCGTAACACAGGGTGTTACAGTGTTCCGTAGCACAGTGTGTTACAGTGTTCCATAATATTGTGTGTTACAGTGTTCCGTAAAAATGTGTGTTACAGTGTTCCGTAGCACAGGGTGTTACAGTGTTCCGTAGCACAGGGTGTTACAGTGTTCTGTAGCACAGGGTTCTACAGTGTTCCGTAGTACAGGGTGTTACAGTTTTCCGTAACATTGTGTGTCACAATGTTCCGTAACACTCTGTGTTACAGTGTTCCGTACCACTGTGTGTTACAGTGTTCCGTAACACTCTGTGTTACAGTGTTCCGTACCACTGTGTGTTACAATGTTCCGTAACACTGTGTGTTACAGTGTTCCGTAACACAGGATGTTACAGTGTTCCATAGCATCGGGTGTTACAGTGTTCTGTAACATTGTGTGTTACAGTGTTCCATAACACTGTGTGTTACAGTGTTCCGTAACACAGGATGTTACAGTGTTCCGTAGAACAGAGTGTTACAGTGATCCGTAGCCCAAGGTGTTACAGTGTTCCGTTGAACAGAGTGTTACAGTGTTCCGTAACACTTTGTTTTACAGTGCTCCGTAGCACAGAGTGTTACAGTGTTCCGTAGCCCAAGGTGTTACAGTGTTCCGTAGCACAGGGTGTTACAGTGTTCTGTAGCCCAAGGTGTTACAGTGTCCCTCTCATTTTCTCTCTCTCTGATTGTTCCACTTGATGAGGTAATTTTATTAGCGGATGAAAAATCTTTTGAAAGCCAGGGGAGGATTTTCACTGAACAGATTTGAAGAAGATGGAGTCCTTTTGAATGCCTGACAGGTGTGAAGGCCTGCCAGTTGTTATGGCCTGACAGGTGAATGTGAAGGCCTGACATGTGAATGTGAAGGCCTGACAGGTGAATGTGAAGGACTGACAGGTGAATGTGAAGGACTGACAGGTGAATGTGAATGCCTGACAGGTGAAGGTGAAGGCCTGACAGGTGAAGTTTTAAAATTACAATGTAAATGTATAATGCATTTAATATATATTTTCTGTGCAATTTACCGATTTACATAATCTCAAGAAAGCGCTGCGCGTTTTAAACCCCTTTTAACTCCTTACAATCGAACGTTAAACAATGATGAAGTGTGCAGTACAACAAACTAGCGGAAACAACAAATTACATAACGGCTATTCATGTTATGAGTTTCAAAATAATCTTCATATGTTGTATAATAATGTATATATATAAATATATGAAGATTACTTTGAGAAACTTAACGAAGATGACAAGAAATAAATAACAATTACTTTGAAACTATCAATAAAATTGGCCGCGTCATGTAGTTTCCCAAGCAACCATGACACATTGTGCCAACATGGGCACTAGATGGTTAGATGGGCAAGAGATGGTAGACTGAAAAGTAGCCTAGAAATTACATGGGGTTAATGTGGTTTTCCATTCTCATGGAATGTTACCTTGGGAGAAGGTTGGTTCAATGTTGCGAATCCATTCCATTGAATTGTAATATTGGCCCAACCTGATTAAAATAGAGCGTATGAACATTATGTGGCTGACACTTGATTAACATATTGGAGAGATTATTTCCTGGAATAGGGTGGATTTAACGATTCTCAATATATAGAATGTCTTCAAATTTTTATCAAATCATTAATCGTTCTGCGAAACTAGACTAGTTTTATGCTAAGTTTAAGTGACTACATGAAGATGATCACAGGAACGATAAGGAGTTAAAGTTTTAGTCTTAAAGCTTATAATTTATAGTTATTAAGTAACCAACTTCAACATAAGCTACATAAATATGCAAATGATGGCGAGAGGTGAGTGGCACTGAGTGCTTTTATAGCAAGGTTGCAAAATACTAATTTCTATGCAACTTGGCTAATTATTTTTGACTCTATGGCAACATCTTAGACAAAGATGGTTTCAACATTAGCAGTCAATGTTGTCACCATGTTAGCCCATTTTGAAAATAACCACACAGTACCAATACGATTTGTCAACCTTGTGCACGCATGGGCCCTGTTAACTGTGATTGCTTGGGAATTGTTGTATCCGCTAGTTTTTTGTACTGCACACTTCAAGCTGGTTTAATGATCTGGCAGGGAGGTTACTTACAGCTTTCGATTTCATAATAAATAAAATGAATGTATTAACGGACGCTCTGTATTAGGGGTTTTAAAACGCCCTGCGCATTTTTGAGATTGTACATACACATGTACAGTCGTTCACAGTTCACAGGATGTAATGAAATGACTGTACATCGGATGGAGTCTTCACTGCAATCATATTTCATTGATTAGTTAGCAATGGAATCAATTAAAGCTTTGTTCTATCAAATAACTTCATTAATTGGTTAGTTTGCATTGATATCACATTGATTTTAGTCATCATCAATAACCTTATCAAAATTATATAACGATGAACTTTTAAAGCTAATGGAATAAATCAGCTTAAAGCCGATAATTTAGCCGATTTTAATCAATAGTCGCCGATGTCTATTATCAGATAATTATTGGCTATTTATGGTTGTATATATTTTCTGTTTACATTTTCCCCTCCTTTTGTTAATATTAATTAAAGTGGGGAAACAAATATTTTTTCATATTAAAAAATGTATTTTTATGTGTGTGAAAGACTTAACCAAAACAATTTTCCATGTTAAATATAAAGATACACACTATTAAATAATAATAACAAACTTGACTGACTCTAATTTTTACAGAATGAAGGCATTTTTCCATTTTACTGTTGAAAAAAAAAAGTAAATATTATTTCAATTTAATATTTAGGGTAGGATTAATTACGAATTATAGGTCAGCTTCATATCTTCGGTCATATAAGAGAAAACTATTGTTAGATATTTTTCGCTCTATTATTTGTATCACTAGGATTCACTGTCCCGTACCTATGTTGCAGGTTATAAAGCAGACAATTCACTTAAAAAGTTTATTAAATGGAAAATGTTGCATATTTTTGCATCTGTAAATATTGGAGAAAATAAATACTAATACTAAGGTTTATGCTATTTCAAGAAAATCTAATGTGAATGGATGAAAGGACGACTACGAATTAAACTATTAACACTAGAAAAAAAGTCTTAAACAAAAATAGAAAAATTGAACTAAGCTTGAGAATTTAGTTGATGACTAATCGAAAATAAACATTAATTTTAAACTTTAAATATTCTGAAATCATTTACTATTGAGCCATTATACAATTAAATCTTTATTGAAACAAACTTGAAAGAAAAGTCTATTGAACTGAGAAACAATAAGAAAAATTAAAAACTAAATCTTTCAGAACCTAGCGATTAGCCACAAATTTAGAGTAGCAACATAGCCACAACTCTACTAGATGGAGAATTAAATTAAACTATTAGAGACAACCAAAGATACAAACATTAACTACCGTTCCAATGTTTAGCCAAAATTAGAAGGTAAATTTCATGCCTTTAAAAACTAATGAGAATATTGATATTGATTGGAACTGCGGTAACAACTATATTACAATTGGTAGGTATCCATGATACCTGCAGGTATCATGGATACCACTTAAAATAAAAATTAAATAACAATTGTAATATCGTTTTTTCTTATATGACCGAAGATATGAAGCTGACCTATAATTCGTAATTTACCCTATATGCTATATGAGGTGCACCGAACTGCGAGTAGCGAGTATTGAGTCAAAAAATGCGAGTGCGAGTGTAAAACTGCGAGTGCGAGTGTAAAACTGAGAGTGCGAGTATAAAACTGCGAGTGACAGTCAAAAAGAAATATTGTGAGTGAGTATTTTGAAATGTGAGTGTGGGAAATTTAAAATGTGAGTGGGAATTTCTAAAATTAATATTTTAGACTAGTTAATGTGAATCGTACGGTGTCACCACCTGTGGGTCACATTTATATTATTTGAGTGTGGTTAGCGTACTCTATTAGTATTCTCATGGTACATAGGCACACTAAATACCTATAATATTAAAATGCACACTTCAAGATACATTAATCTTTCAGATATTTGTGACATGAATCCGTTAATGTAGTTCACTGTATCCGCTACTTTGTTGTACTGCACACTTCATGATTGTTTAATGACCTGGCAGGGGGTATTTTTAACAGTATGGGAATTACGTAATCGAAGGCAAAAAAGAAAATCCTACTCACAATTCCCACTCGCAATATTATTTACTCTCACTCGCAACTCATCACTTGCACAAGCGGAACACTCATCCTATATTGAGTTTAACAACTACCAGTCTATTCCTTTACGTCTCCATTGAGTGGTATTCTGTGCCAATCTTCTTGACATGTTCTCTTCAAGTTCTTGATATATATTCATGGTCTTCTTTAAATTCTCAAATATGGCAATAAATTCTCCATTGGGCTGAAGTCTGCGGACTGACTTGGCCATTGCAAGACATCAACGTTATTTTCAGCAAACCATTTTCTTGTTTGCGTCTTGCAATTGCCATGCCAGACTTGAACACAGTCCATATCCCTTATACCTTCCCTATATATCCCTTATACATTCCCTATATATCCCTTATACATTCCCTATATATCCCTTATACATTCCCTATATATCCCTTATACATTCCCTATATATCCCTTATACATTCCCTATATATCCCTTATACATTCCCTACATATCCCTTATACATTCCCTATATATCCCTTATACATTCCCTACATATCCCTTATACATTCCCTATATATCCCTTATACATTCCCTATATATCCCTTATACATTCCCTATATATCCCTTATACATTCCCTAATAACCTTCACGGTTGTTTCTTTCGGTGTGAGTAATGTTCTCAGTGTTTACTGGCCCTTGTAAAGAACATTACTGATGTAACGACTGCAGTAACAAAAAAGAAGGGGTAATACTCAATTACCGGACACTTTATGTGCGCAACAAAAAGAGGCTAAAATTCATAATCATAAGTTAGTTTATAAATGCATTAGAATTAATTTCGTTAAAATGGAAAAATTCGATATAATGAATATAAATTATCGTAGGGTAAGTTACGAATTATTGGTCGGTTTCACATTTTCGGTCATATTGAAAAAAAAGATATAATAATACTAATGTAATTTAAATAATTAAATAATAATTATTATTGTATTGATATTTCCTATATGACCGAAGATGTGAAAACGACCGATAACTCCTAAAATACCCAATAACAATAAATGCTTCAATAGAGGTAAATTTCCTATTGCTATTTTCGAAGATTCACGAAATAGAAGCAGAAAATCTTATTAAATTCTTGAAATTCCCAAAGAGAATACACAGGAATTTCAAAATTATCACTTTCAAATTCCCACTAAAATATTCCATTTACGGAATATTCTATTTCAATTTTTCATTAGAATATATTTTATTCAAATATTTGATTTACGATATTTATTATTCAAATATTTGATTTACGATATTTATCATTCAAATATTTGATTTACGATATTTATTATTCAATATTTGATTTACGATATTTTTTATTCAAATATTTGATTTACGATATTTATTATTCAATATTTGATTTACGATATTTTTTATTCAAATATTTGATTTACGATATTTATTATTCAAATATTTCATTTACGATATTTACTATTCAAATATTTGATTTACGATATTTTTAATCGAATATTTGATTTACGATATTTATCATTCAAATATTTGATTTACGATATTTATTATTCAATATTTGATTTACGATATTTTTTATTCAAATATTTGATTTACGATATTTATTATTCAATATTTGATTTACGATATTTTTTATTCATATTTGATTTACGATATTTATTATTCAAATATTTCATTTACGATATTTACTATTCAAATATTTGATTTACGATATTTTTTAATCAAATATTTGATTTACGATATTTATTATTCAAATATTTGATTTACGATATTTACTATTCAAATATTTGATTTACGATATTTATTATTCAAATAATTGATTTACGATATTTATTATTCAAATATTTGATTTACGATATTTTTTATTCAAATATTTGATTTACGATATTTATTATTCAAATATTTGATTTACGATATTTTTTATTCAAATATTTGATTTACGATATCCCAAGCAACCAGTCTATGTTGGCCCCATGTGGGCACTACATGGGTTAGTGGGTTGAACATGGCATATGGTAAAACAATATGGGTACTACATGGGCCCAATGTGTCTTTTCCTTCAGTCGAAATGGCAGGTAGCACCCACGTGGGGGAGATGTGACAGCCCCATAAGGTTGAATTTCAATGTCGTACCAACATGGTAACAATGTGACGTTTCTGTGGTTAATATATATTTTCATAATTGTTTTATATTTAATATTTCAATCAAAATAAAATAAATTACCATATAATTTCCATCTTATATTTATATTATACAATATACTTATATTTATATTTCAAATTATTGAAATTATTTGACACTTACTTTTTGCTGTAGTATGAATTAATATATTGCAGGAAATGCAATACTTGTCGTTATTTTGTTATATTCATGTTATAATAAAATATACTAGGTATTGTCGAATAGCTAGGTCCCGCGTATTGCGGAATTTATACAAGAGCTTGTGTGTGAACCCTACTGTTTTTTATGTTTTGCTCCTCAATCAATTTGTATCATTGAAATATTATTAGTGAACAAAATTTAATATAGATAATTGGGATGAATATCTTTTTTCTCATACTATTGTATGAATCTTTTCAACAAAATTATCAATGAATGTACAATTTCATATTCAAAATTACCTAGGTATAATTTTAATTATAAATTTTATAATCTATCATATTGTGCACATGAATATGTACAATACATGGATATTCACTGATATTTTCAGAAAAATAGATAATAATTATATTAGTCTTATATCAAAATTTCATTATGATAAGCCAACAATCAACATTAATCAAATCTTTTAGATTTATAATTATAATTATTGCTACCTAGACTTGCAAGGGTGTTAGGGCTAAAGGTACTGAACTTAAATATATAAACAAATTAAAGAAAATACATTAAAATTATTCTAGCTAAAGGATAATGGTTATAATCAACTATGATAAACTTTCTATATGAAATGATCAAAGTCTAAAAGTTTTAATCATCAATTATTTCTTGTAAACTATATTTAAACCCCGCGCGAGATTAGCTACATATGCCTTAACGAGATACCTTAACGAATCACAGTGTGCGTGACGTCATCAGAGCAACACTCGAAAGTCAAATTTAAAGCAACTAAAAGGTGTATAATTATAATAGTTTCAATTTATTGCCTTTATATGAAAGCAATAATAGATTTGATTGATTATTTAATCTCAAAAGTCCTTAATTTTCTATTTAATACTACTGCCTTGATGACGTCACGCACACAAAAACGCACGATTCGTTTCTGTCAAATAAATCAGTAATTTTGTAAATGCTCAAGTCAACAGTTCAGTTTTGTGAATCACAGTGCGAGGTTGAGTGAGGTTTTGTGCAATTTATTAATCGGAATTGTTCGCTGCTATCGTCAAATATGTAGAAAACAATTAACCTATCTGTTGAACAAAATCATTATAGTATCTACGTACATTGAATGCTATTGAAAATAGGTAGAATAGTCAAGACATTACTTTCAAATAGTGCACCCGCCACCATTTTGAACAAGGAAGTTATAGTGTAACTGCGTAGAATTCCGCCGCTAGATGGCTTCCTGTGGCTGCTTCCGATCAGAAGTTTATTGCAGCATTATTGAATATTACACAGACTACCTAGCTAGAGATGATTCCTATTGTGACAGCGCTACCTACTCTATTATCATCATTAACTGTAAGTATATAATGACCTTCCTATCTTCTCATCAAATTAAATAGTTTATTTTAAATCTCTCTTTCTTTTTTTCTAAACTAGGTATAGGTAGGTACCTAGCTGATCATATGCAGTGTGCACTGGCACATGATCTCTGATAATATAGTATCCTAATAAATAATAAGAAAATGAATGTAGGCCTAGCAATAGTCATGTGAAGATTATTAAATTTACTCTCTTACATTTTTTTTGTGCAAAATTTGCAATATTGCTTTAGCCTAGCTTCCTAGGGCCTAGGCCAAGTAGTATTTATCTTGGTACTCGGCCTCGGGTAAGTTACGAATTATCGGTCAGTTCCACATCTTCGATCATATGAAAAAACTAACTTCACCTAGCTAGGTAGGTACCTAGGTAATATCTATAATAATTAGGCTATTATTTAATTTTTATATTAATTAATGTGTCGTGGTGTTATACATAGGTATTATTGATACCTATTAGCTAATATAAAAATGTAGATAGGCTATCTACCTACATTATTAGTTAATACATAATAGTTTTTTCTTATGATCGAAGATGTGGAACTGACTAATTATTCGTAACATGCCCTAATAAGTAATAACAAGGTAGCTAGCTATGGAAATTCATGTTTATACGTTTTTTGATTTTGTAATTTGAGTAGGAATTAGATCCCAATTGACTCGCTTCTGGTATCAGTTTAAAAAAAAGCATGGATTGAATTTATATGATAGGTATTGTTAATATTATTTAATAATAATAAAGCTACAGCTTATGCAATTGTAAATTGTAATAACATTACTCCTCTTTTTCAGTATCAAGATGCTTCAAAGATTCTTCAGTGCAGCTCTTCTAACCCTTAAATGACGAAAGGCTATGTTAATAGCAAATTGGGTTCACTTCACTGATATACCTACATCAGAAAAATTCTAAATTGTTGCATTTCAAAAATCTTTTCAAGGAAGCATAAACAGTACAGTCTTCATTGAAAAAGCTAGGTGAGTATTATAGCAGTTATAATCTTATGAATGAATCATTAATAATATCTAGCTAGTTAATAAGCAATAACTGAAAAATATAATTGAAATCAAAGACAAAGTTCAATCTCTCAGTTTTTTTTAGTAATATATTCAGACAACAATTATTCATGGTTACTTGATGCCAAATATTCAAAAGCTACTTCTAATGTGAATGCAATAATCTATGGATATATAGCTACCTTATTTCAATTTCAGAGCATTAGTTTTTTTAACTAGGTATTAATAAGGTTAAAGTATATTCTATTTTTTATTATACCCAATGCTACATATATATTTGTAGCTGTTACATCACTAATTTTTGCAGAATAATAGCTAAGCCAATTTCAATTCCAGATACTGTGAGACGGACATCTTATGGGACAATGGATGCACAACTTCAGAGATCTATACTATAGTCTGGAGGAGCGAAGGACAGGAAGAGGAGAAGAAGGAATATAATCGTGTCCCTAGTGACCCGAACTGTTGTAATTTGGATTATGAATAGTATTTTTTTCATTTTCACCATGATAATCCTTTTTCAACACCACTTGCAGTTTTAGATGATAACACTAGGGTTATGTTCTTCAACCACGAGATTTAAAAATTTGTGTTAGGTAGGCTCGTAGGATTCATTTACTGTCACCTCTTTATTTTCCACTTCCGCCAGTGAGTGCTGTCACTGGTGCTTGTCTCTTTTCATCACATTCATTCCTTGATAAGTGACTGTATTCACGGAGTAGCTTTTCTGCATCCATAAGCTTCGTCAGCCACCAGGGGCTCTATCTGAAGCTGTCTGTGGTGAATGGAAGAGAAGGGGGGTGGTGTCCCTTGCGCCCCGAACTGTTGTAATTTGGATTATGGATTGTCTTTCTTCATGTTTATCATTTATTTTAACGCTATTGGCAATTTTAGAGGATAGCACTAGGGTTATGCCCTTCGCTACGAGGTCTTAGATTTTTGTGTTTGGTAGGCTCGTGGCTTCATTTACTATCACCTTTTCATTTTCCTCTTCCATCTGTGAGTTTATTGTTATAACTTAAAGCTGTATGGTTTCTTTTATTTTTTTATATAACTTAACTTGATAGATAATGAAGACTGTGATATTTTTAAATAACTAGAAATTTTGTTTTGTTTATAAATACATTTAAAAATTAAATATTTATCCCTAAAATCAGTTCGTATCAATTATCCTTTTTTTGGTAGGAGTGTTAATCAATATTAATTTATAATGAATAATGATCCATAAGAAAGAAAATTTTCACAATATTAATTAATTCTAAATTTTAATAGGATTGGGTAAAACGTGATACCAATGTAGGTCCCACCTAGTACCCACGTTGAAATACCAAATAGTCATGTTGAAAACAGGTGGGGCCCACGTAGATTTAACATGGCTACCCAATATTGTCACCTCACAGAACCAGTGTCCAAATGCCCACATAGACCCCACATGGTTTTCCCACCTCTTTCCAGGTGGGCGTACCACGTAGTACCCACATGGGGCCAATCATTGTGGTTGCTTGGGATTGATTATTCAAATATTTGATTTACGATATTTATTATTCAAATATTTGATTTACGATATTTATTATTCAAATATTTGATTTACGATATTTATTATTCAAATATTTGATTTACGATATTAATTATTCAAATATTTTATTTACGATATTTAGCATTCAAATATTTGATTTAAGATATTAATCATTCAAATATTGATTTACAATATTAATTATTCAAATATTTGATTTACGATATTTATCATTCAAATATTTGATTTACGATAAGTTTTGATTTAATACTTCATTTACGGTAAATTTCATTCAAATTTTTCATTCACGGAATATCCTATTCCAATTTTTTTATTTACAATGTATTTTATCAAATTATTTGATTCATGTTATTTATTATTCAAATATCTTATTTACGATAAGTTTTGCTTTATTATTCCATTCACGGTATATTAAATTTAAATTCTTCATTTACAGTATATTTCATATAAATATTTCATTTACGGTATATTTAATTTCAACATTTCATTTACAGTGTATTCTATTCATACTTACGATTCCTTCATTAAAATATTTCATTTACCCTCTTTTTCACGATATAAAGAACAATGAATAGCATTCCAAATTACAACAGTTCAGTTCAAAGGAACTCCCCTCCTCACTGATTGACTAACTAATTATAAATATCATAATTAAGTTACTAATCAGTGGACTACATCAAAAGTAGTACCATGTACAGTGTACCATGTACCAAGCTAATTACCAGCAAAATTGCTAATAATTACCTAACATTGTCTATTTAATGAGGTAAATTTGCTGATGAAAATATAGTGGGAATACACTAATTACATTAACGTAAAGAATTGAGCATGATTTGGAATGATATTAATAGTATGATATTTTTATGAAGTTGTATATAACAATATGAATAAGATGTTAATTAGATGTAAAGAACAAAAGAAATAGAACAAAAGAGATATGGAATTGCCCTCATTACCGTCCCATCTTTCTGTACTTCCCTTACATATGTTCTTGCGCTATTCTCTCACATACGTTCTATCGCTATTCTCTCACATACGTTCCATCACTCTTCTCTCACATACGTTCTATCACTCTTCTCTCACATACGTTCCATCAGTCTTCTCTCACATACGTTCTATCACTCTCCTCTCACATACGTTCCGTCACTCTTCTCTCACATACGTTCCATCACTCTTCTCTCACATACGTTCCATCACTCTTCTCACACATACGTTCCGTCACTCTTCTCTCACATACGTTCCATCACTCTTCTCTCACATATGTTCCATCACTCTTCTCTCACTACGTTCCATCACTCTTCTCTCACATACGTTCTATCACTCTTCTCTCACATACGTTCTATCACTCTTCTCTCACATACGTTCTATCACTCTTCTCTCACATACGTTCTATCACTCTTCTCTCACATACGTTCCATCACTCTTCTCTCACATACGTTCCATCACTATTCTCTCACGTACGTTCCATCACTCTTCTCTCACATATGTTCCATCACTCTTCCCTCACATACGTTCTATCACTCTTCTCTCACATACGTTCCATTACTATTCTCTCACGTACGTTCCATCACTCTTCTCTCACATACGTTCCATCACTCTTCCCTCACATACGTTCTATCACTCTTCTCTCACATACGTTCCATTACTCTTCTCTCACGTACGTTCCATCACTCGTCTCTCACATACGTTCCATTACTCTTCTCTCACGTACGTTCCATCACTCGTCTCTCACATACGTTCCATCACTCTTCTTTCACATACGTTCCATCACTCTACTCTCACTACGTTCCATCACTCTTCTCTCACGTACGTTCTATCACTCTTCTTTCACATACGTTCCATCACTCTACTCTCACTACGTTCCATCACTCTTCTCTCACGTACGTTCCATCACGTTCCAATCAGGTGTTAGACAATGCACTCATTGACGTTTCAATTAGTGGTGACCAAAGCATCCATTGTCGAAAAGGGAGTAACAACTCCAGGGACTTTTGATTGCAAATAAAGCTACCTTAGTCTTATTCTTTGCTGCATTACTCTGATTGCGATGCTCTTGTTGTTGTTGCTCTTGTTGTTGTTCTTATTGTTATTCTTGTTGTTGCTCTTGTTGTTGTTTTGGGGAGGAGTTCTATGTTGTGAATAATATACAATAACATATATATAAATTCAGTAGGAGCAGGCAAATTAGGAATTTAATTTTGGTTAATATATTAATGGATTATGTGGTTTAAATAATAATGAATTAACTCATGCAAGCTGAAATGAATTATATTAAAAATTAAAGAAATGATCACACACGTACCTAGAATTATGTGTTTTGTGTTTTTTGAATATAAATTATTATTGAGGGTTTAACGTCTGTTTCGGAACCAAAGGCCGTATCGCTTACTTTAAAAGAAAATTGAATACAAGGGACTGGAAGAAGCAGTGAAACAGACAAATGATTTTACTGCAAGGGACATTATTCATGAATGAAGAAAAGCTACTCCGTGAATGCAGTCACCAAAGAATGTGACGAAAAGGGACACAAGCACCGGTGGCTGCAGTCACAGATGGCATAAAAAAATGAAGAGGTGATAGTAATGAAGCCTACGAGTCTACCTAATACAAAATCTAAGAGGAAAATGAAGAGGTGGTAGTAAATGAAGCCTACGAGTCTACCTAACAAAAAATCTAAGAGGAAAATGAAGAGGTGATAGTAAATGAAGCCTACGAGTCTACCTAACAAAAAATCTAAGAGGAAAATGAAGAGGTGATAGAAAATGAAGTCTACAAGCCTACCAAACACAAAATCTAAGAGGAAAATGAAGAGGTGATAGTAAATGAAGCCTACGAGTCTACCTAACACAAAATCTAAGACCTCGTAGTTGAAGAGCATAACCCTAGCGCTATACTCTAAAACTGCAAGTAGCGTTAAAAAATGATAGACAGGGTAAAAATGAACATTAATTCTAATCTCGAGTTCGTAGAATATCAATTTTTACTGGATAACTATTATAAAAGAGCGCAAATGAGTAAAAAAAAGCGACAAATTCCTTCTCTACGAAATATAAAAACATGGAAATAATTTCAGTTGAGAACATCGTCACTTAGAACATCACTTTCTTTCCTTCCAAATTTCTCTTGTCCTTTCCCCCTCTCTCCCTTTTTTCTTTCTCTCTCCCTTTCTCATTTCTCTATCTCCACTTCTTTCCTTTTCTTCGTTCCCTTTCCGCTTTCTCTCTCAGGACATTGTGGCTAATTGTCGCCTAATTGACTTACGGAAATGACTTCAAACTGTTACCAACTTGCAATGGAAAAGAGCACAAGATTTCAGGCAAGAATGTGACCAATCGCAGACAACTTTCTTGTTTTCGAGAAAAGATTCACTGAAGAAGAGGTGGAGGAATTTTCTCTAAGTGTATAGGAATGTTTTATTACACAGTATGCTAATTTATAATCGGTATTTTGTCTAATATTGTCCCTTACGGGGAATATTGATGGCATTTTATCGTAAAATATCAAAACTTATTTAACCCTCCACTGTGCACTCATGGCTTATTTATTTATAATTATAATATAGTAAGCCATGGTACACTTTATTTACAACTATTGGTGGTTGTTTTAACTCTTCACTGTGCACTTTATTTACAACTATTGGTGGTTGTTTTAACTCTTCACTGTGCACTTTATTCACAACTATTGGTGGTTGTTTTAACTCTTCACTGTGCACTTTATTTACAACTATTGGTGGTTGTTTTAACTCTTCACTGTGCACTTTATTCACAACTATTGGTGGTTGTTTTAACTCTTCACTGTGCACTTTATTTACAACTATTGGTGGTTGTTTTAACTCTTCACTGTGCACTTTATTTACAACTATTGGTGGTTGTTTCAACTTTTCACTGTGCACTTTATTTACAACTATTGGTGGTTGTTTTAACTCTTCACTGTGCACTTTATTTACAACTATTGGTGGTTGTTTTAACTCTTCACTGTGCACTTTATTTACAACTACTGGTGGTTCTTTTAACTCTTCACTGTGTACTTTATTTACAACTATTGGTGGTTGTTTTAACTCTTCACTGTGCACTTTATTTACAACTATTGGTGGTTGTTTCAACTTTTAACTGTGCACTTTATTTACAACTATTGGTGGTTGTTTTAACTCTTCACTGTGCACTTTATTTACAACTATTGGTGGTTGTTTTAACTCTTCACTGTGCACTTTATTTACAACTATTGGTGGTTGTTTTAACTCTTCACTGTGCACTTTAATTACAACTACTGGTGGTTGTTTTAACTCTTCACTGTGTACTTTATTCACATCTATTGGTGGTTGTTTTAACTCTTCACTGTGCACTTTTTTTACAACTATTGGTGGTTGTTTTAACCCTTCACTGTGCACTTTATTCACAACTATTGGTGGTTGTTTTAACTCTTCACTGTGCACTTTATTTACAACTATTGGTGGTTGTTTTAACTCTTCACTGTAATTTATTTACAACTATTGGTGGTTGTTTTAACTCTTCACTGTAATTTATTTACAACTATTGGTGGTTGTTTTAACTCTTCACTGTGCACTTTATTTACAACTATTGGTGGTTGTTTTAACTCTTCACTGTAATTTATTTACAACTATTGGTGGTTGTTTTAACTCTTCATTGTAATTTATTTACAACTATTGGTGGTTGTTTTAACTCTTCATTGTAATTTATTTACAACTATTGGTGGTTGTTTATACTCCCAATAACCCTGAATTAATTTAAACGTGTTGAATAAAACGAGAATTCTAGAAATATAAGGGTAAAATTAAAATTAAACTTGATAACAGATATTCATATAGTGCATACCTTCGCCACCGCTTATAAATCCTTGACCTTTAACCTGTTTGCTCCTAAAATCTAATAAACTGGTTCTTGAGTAATGATCATCGTCCCACCAAATTTCAAGCAATTTGATTGCACTCTTTAGAGTTTTGAGTTGAACTTTACCTTTGACCTAAACTTGACCTTTGACCTGATCTTAAATGAACTTGACCTTTGACCTGATCGCTCCAAAAATCAAATCAAATTATGTTTGTATATTGACCAATCGTCCCGCAAAATTTAGGCAATTTGGTTGTACACTTTTTGAGTCATAAATGACCTTGATCTTGACCTTTGACCCGATCGCTCCCAAAATCTGATGAAACAGTTCCTGAACATTGACAAATGGTCTCACCAAATTTCAGGTGGGACAAAAGCAAAGATGATAAATAAATAAATATAGCCTAAAATATTACCTTTTGCATTCTGCGAAGGTAATAAATACGCGCAAAGTGCATCACTTGAAGGGGACATAGCAAACCAAAAGGTTAAAACATGATAATGTAATGGTAAGACAAGTATGAAATATTATTTAAAATAATTTCTATTTAATCACATTCAATAAATTACTCCCCTTAAAATAAGTGACTTGGTAAAACTCTTGATATTAACCATTAAAATAAAACACCGAATAGCTCTTTTGCCTCCACGAGCTCTGATATTTTAAACAATGATTCTCAAATACCATATTTCGAATTCGAATCTTTTATCCTCAACTCCTCTTCACATTTATTTATTTAAATACAAACTCAGTTTGCTATCTTTTATTGAGTTTAAATATTCAACACTCCAAGTATTTTATTAACTAAACAAGGATAGCATCGAGAGGAATAGCTTTGTTATTCTCTGTATAACAAAAGCTTATTTATCATTCTAAAATAACCAATTTTAACTTCACTGACTTATTTTAAAATAGAATAAAACAATTATCAATTCAATGTATTTTACTGATAGGGTGAGATTTAAGTTATCGGGCAGTTACACAATTTCGACCGTATATACAATTTTTTAAATTTAATTGGTATCCATAATACCTGAGTGTATCATGGATACAGGTAAATAACGAGATAAAATACTAAATTGTATATTTTCTCATATGTTCGGAATCATGGAACTGTTCAACAACTGGGAACTTACCCTAAATTGATTTATTTTAGATAATGTATTCGTTTTAAGTTAATTTAATTGCAACTAGAGTAAGTTACGAATTATTGGTCAGTTCTACATCTTCGGTCATATAAGACAAGCCTATATAATAATTATTTCATAGTTTCTATTATTATATCGATTTTTCATATATGACCGAAGATGTGGCACTGTCCAATAACTCATACCTCACCCTAAATTAGTCAGGGAAAATATCCTAGGTAGAATATTTCTTTCTCTATCCCTTTTTTCCCGCCTCTCAAACTACTACAAAATAATAATGAAAAAATCTCCCGTCCAATTCTACAAGTTAGGGATTTTTTCCTTTTTATTTTGGGTAAGTTTGAAGTTGGACTGAAAGTACAAAGATTCCTCATTGTCACCACCAAACTCTCGAACAACTTTCTGAGGCAAACTTTGTGCTCTAATGGACACAAAACGGCACTCCATGTGACTTGGTAGAGTGTGACGTCATCAAATGGGACTTGGTGAAGTTTGACTTGATAAAATGTGACATGGTGAAGTGTGACGTCATAAAATGTGACTTAGTAGAGTTTGACGTCATCAAATGTGACATGATGGAGTTTGGCGTCATCAAATGTGACTTAGTAGAGTGTGACGTCATAATGTGACTTGGTGGAGCGTGACATCATAAATTGTGACTTGGTGGAGTGTCCCGTCATAAAATGTGACTTGGTGGAGTGTGACGTCATAAATTGTGACTTGGTGGAGTGTGACGTCATAAAATATGACTTGGTGGAGTGTGACGTCATAAATTGTAATTTGGTGAAGAGTGACGTGATAAAATGTGACTAGGTGAAGTGTGACACGACAAAATGTGACTTGGTGAAGTGTGGCGTTATAGAATGTGACTTGGTGAAGTGTGACGTGATAAAATGTCACTAGGTGAAGTGTGACGTCACGAACTGTGATTTGGTGGAGTGTGACGTCATAAAATGTGATTTGGTGGAGTATGACGTCATAAATTGTGATTTGGTGGAGTGTGACGTCATAAATTGTGTCTTGGTGGAGTCTGACGTCATAAATTGTGACGTCATAAATGTGTCTTTGTGGAGTCTGACGTCATAAAATGTGACTTGGTGGAGTGTGACGTCATAAAATGTGACTTGTAAGAGTTGTTTTCCCTTTGGAAGAGTTCTTTCACACTTCCTATTCTTTAGCCCGGCAAACCATTTACCTTTTCTACGTTCTATATTTCTTCTCTTGACTTCTAAGATTTTGTAGAACTTCCTTTTTAACAAGATGGCGCCTTTCATATCTCTTTGATCCACTCTACAGCATAACTATTCCCTCCACTTTGCTACCATGCTCTTACCTACTCCATCCTAAATGGCTTTCATCATCCTATATATTGTAATCCTTCTAGATGGAGTCATCCAGATGGATTATGGAGTCATTCTAGATGGAATATAGGTGTATTGTAGATGTAATCTAGAATACATCTAGATGAATTCTAGTCGGAATTCATCTTCCACCATCCTAGACAGCTTCCACCGCGTATAACAAGCTGACCCCACTTTCTTGTGGCTGCTACAGTTACCTTGAAGGGCCTCGATAAGATCATGGACAACGACATTCCCTCAAACTTGTAGTTTCACAACTTCTTAGAATGGCGGTATACATCAGTCTCTTGTAGTGGGATAGCATCCACTATGGACTTACTGTCATTTGAGGTTCGAGTCTATTTCGTCACACTTCTCTGTGGTCTTTATCCAGTCCATACTGAGTCAGCTTGGAAACAGACTCTGCTTGTCGGTGGTGCTGGTCGAGAGGATTTGCCTCATTTCATGGTAGACTGCCGCACATCGGAAAAGAGGAAGGCTAATTTACCTTCGAGACCTCTGGACCGATCTCACCCGCTCTCTCTCTCTCTTAACTGAGATCGGCTTAGTAAGATGATCCGGTGCCCGTAACTGTAAGTAGCCCTCTTTTGTTACTTTCAGTTTTATCACCATTGTTGATTCCTTTTGCAAAATTGTGGAAGGTTATGGTTTAATCGAGCATATTTATCACCGTACGAATAATATAGAATTTTCTATTATTTATTTGTAATGTTGTTCTTCGCGTAACTCAAAAAGTATTCAACCAAATTGCCTGTAATTTGATTGAACGTTTGGCCAATATACAAGAACTAATTTATTTCGATTTTGGGAGCGATCAGGTCAAAGGTCATGGTCTAGGTCATTCATATGCCAGCGGCTGTGCCCCAATGGACCGAAAAATAAGAAACAGATCGAAAACAGCAATTTGGAAGTGCATGACGTAACTAGGACATAGAGGGTTGGAGTGAGATGTTATTTAATGTTAGGTATATAAAATAATACTCATATTAACTTATCATGTTCTTATTTACTCAGAAAGATAAGAGAAATGTTCATATTATGGAGTTAGTAATAAACTGATGGAACTTTATTAGTACAAATTAGAATTGAATTTCATTTTCCAAACAAAATTAGTAATTGATATACTGTAACAACATTTATATCTGGTAGTTTTTGATATTGAGGGAATGTCCTTTTTTGACACTTTTAAGGAGTAATCCTATCTAGGGGAACACGGGTAAGAAACTCAATGGAATAAGGAAGGAATACCTATGGAATACGACATACAAAGGTAGAGGGAATAAGGAAAGAATACCAATGGAATAAGACATACAAAGGAAGAGGGAATATTGAAGGAATACCTATGGAATAAGACATACAAAGGAAAAGGGAATATTGAAGGAATACCTATGGAATACGACATACCAAGGTAGAGGGAATAAGGAAAGAATACCAATGGAATAAGACATACAAAGGAAGAGGGAATGTTGAAGGAATACCTATGGAATAAGACATACAAAGGAAGAGGGAATAATGAAGGAATACCTATGTAATAATATATCCAAAAGAAGAGGGAATAATAAAAGGAATTTAAATATCTGAGACTAATGGCCTTGTAAATTATGCATTCGGGAGCATAACTTCTTTGCTCACATAGCCACACGCCAAGGAGTTTAATGTAAACAAATGACTTATTTTAACAAACTTAAATTTAAGCATTTATGCTGAAACGTAATAAAGGCCAACATTTTACTTAGTTGTTTGATATATGTTGTTATTAAAATATGAAACTATAGTGTATCTATACTATCAAACATTCACAATCACAATACTAACATCTCAGGACACTAATTTAACTAGTCATAGCCCGTCTGTTACGTCTGAACTGCACTGCTGTAATTCAAAAACTAGATTAAATAAAAATTATTTTGGCTATCTGACTAAGAACTTTTTCTGGGTACGGATTTCTTAGAAACGGAATAAGTTTATTTTTGTGGGCACTACTAATTACTAACAATAAGCCAGCATTTAATTCGCTAATCCAAAAACATATTCATACGCCACCCCCCTTCTCTTCCATTCACCACAGACAGCTTCAGGATAGAGCGAGTCCCTGTGGCCTCATAGATATATAGAAATGCTATTAATCAATATTCCATTTACATTCCTTTGATGTTTTGAAATATATACTATAAATTTCACATGTTCCAGGAATATTCCTTCATATTACCAAAAGGGGATTTATTCTTCATCATGAATATGGATATTCAAGAGGGACACTCGAGAGCATATCTCAGAAGTAACATTTTTCTTTTTATTCCAGTGACATTTTCTTATTGTTTCAAACGAATACCGTCCATCCAAATTTTTTTCAGATATATTCATTCATCCGTTATCGTTTTGGGAATATTATCCTACACAACTGTGTGGAATTTCCGGGGATATTTATAGAATGTTCAGATTGAAATACTATTTTAAATATATATTACAAGAATACTCCAATTAGTTACATCTGGAAAACTATAGAAATATGATATTCCCTGAATATCCTCGGATGAATTCGTAATGAATACTACAACTCTCCAATATTCCTGGAATATTCCTTCGTATAAGAATATGAATATTATCTAATAATATTGTTAAAGGAATATCCTCTCAGTATCAATTGTGAATAGAGCTAAGGAAGGAATATTAGAGATATTGAGGGAATATCTCAGGAATAAATATATCCTTCGAGCCTTGGATAAATTTTCCATTGAATGTTTAATTACTAATCAGTGGATTTAAAAAACTTTCCCCTAAAATTTACTTCTTTTATATATTTTTTTCTTTCTATTTCCTCAAGATTGTTGAACTTCTTTTCACTCTGGAACTGGTTTTTAATATCCCGTTGTTTGCATTAAAGTCTACGGTAATTAGTCTCAATATTTGACTAACAGTTTGAATAGAAATATAAAAGAAAATTCTATTCCCGAATATTTGAAATGAATACATCAGTGAAATAGTTATATAAATTTAGATTCATTTTTTTAGTTAGTTTTAATGTTAAAAAAATTAAAACTGTGTGAATTAAAATATTTTTATATTCAAAAATATTTATTTCATAAATATTTATTTTAAGGTATTTTTTTTGGAATAATTTTTACTCGAAAGTAATTTTTATTCAAAAATATTTTTTACAAAAATATTTTTTCAAATTAGACTACAAATCATTTGTAATTAAGAAACCAAATTCATGTTTTTATTAATGTTTTATTAAAAGAATAATGATACAAAAAATAATCATCAATAGGATACAAGAATCAAAACTTCAAAATCTGCCTATGACAAATTATTAAATATAAATAGAATATTCTAATGATATAAACCAGAAAATACTCTAAATAAACTAATTTATCATATACTCTTATAGGTAAATTTCTACTAAATACTGCCTTATCACATTCACGGCAGTATTATGGCAGTGCTTGCCGTAATACTGCCGTAGAATCTAATAAGATCAGTAGAGAATGTGATTCGGTAAAGGTAATGGAAATAAATAACATTATATCGCATTTTATTACATAATTGGTCAATATTGAAGAAGGTTCGATAGATAGATATAGTAAATAATGTATATTCATTTTTTGTACAAAAAATATAGATACGATATTTTTAAGGAATATATTTATGGAATATATTTATGGCCAACGAACAATCATGACTAAGATGGTAGGGAAAGTTACGAATTATCGGTCGTTACTACATCTTCGGTCAAATAAGAAAAAACTATATAAAAATGATTATTATTACACAGTGCTATCTAATAATTTTTATATTGTTTTTTCTTATATGATTGAAGTTGTAGTACCGACCGATAATTCGTAACTTACCCTACATAGATATCGCAGTATAATAAATGGTACATAGACATCATAGTATATATGAATGATAAATACATATAGGATATTTATAATGTATAGGGTAGAATAATGAAGATAATTTTTTTCATTTGTAGTTAAACTAATTCATCTGTGGTTAAAACAACTCACATGTGGTTAAAATAACTCATCTGTAGTTAAAACAACTCATCTGTAGTTAAAACAACTCATCTGTGGTTAAAACAACTCATCTGTAGTTAAAATAGTTAAACAATTTTCGACTCATTAATATTTGAACAATTTTTTTTATATAATCCAATATTTCAATTAAAAATAACACACTTAAAACAATTCACTTAACCAATAGCTAAATAATTCGATAACCAAAAGATGTCACTAAAATTATATTTTTATGATGAAAGTTCTGAATAGCAAAGTAATTCATCTGTGCAAGATACAAATAATATTCCACTAGGGATGAACTGCTAAGGTGAAAAATATTCATGAATTATCTATGTATAAATAATAGAATGTGTGAATAATGTGTGTTTTTAATGGGGATTGTCTTTAATTACCCTATCGCTCTTAATATCTCTCCCATGATGTTTTTAAACAATGTAATCATTTTTCTTCCATTAAAATGTTTTGGGTGAGAATAATGAGGTTTAGATTAAATCTTTGGATTACCATATTTTGTGCAATTGGGTATTTAATGAATTTAATTAATGAATTTTATTTAAATAATAAAAACTTATGCCATTGAGTCATAAGTTTAAGAACGTCATAAGAAGTGAGACATGTGAAAAAAAGTCCATTTTTAATTGTGCAAAAGTAGGATATCGAAAATAAGGTAGCGGCTAAAAATTCCGCTGAATCATCCTTTTCTCCTAAATCGGTAGGATAATTTTTGTAAATCCTTTGTCTCCCATCCATAGTAAGTAGGAAGCTATTCCTTCCGATCCTCCTCTATGGAAATATCGGCGCTCGAAACTTACTTGATTTAATTAAAAGTTAAAATTGAAGAACCTCCAAAAAGCATTGAAATAACTTCCCAAATCAGCTGATCGGGCAACTTGATACGCTCAACTTTTAACTAAAATTATTGAAACTTTAGTGTACACAATCTCTCCTGTAGTTTGCGAATGCTAAAGTTATAACCTAATTTATTATTTAAATTGTAGTATGTTTCAGATAACTGAGCAGGTCACACTAAACGGCTGGTCGGATAAAGAGAGTTCCATACATAAATGATTGTCCAATTGATTTCATGGATTTAATAAGGTAAATTACAAGTTATCGGTAAGCTTTACATCTTCGGTCATATAAGAGAAAACTATATAAAACTAATCACAAATACTATTCATTCAATATACAAATTTAATAAATTAATCTACGGTAATTACAATTAATATTTAATTTACTTTAATGTTATTTCATCTAGTTTGGAACGCTATTATAACCAGCCCTTTAGTACGATTCCACGAATATATTGAATAATTTCATTTAATGTAAAAAAAGTGTATTGGCAGTATACAAAATAAATAAAAAAAACATTATTATTTGACTGAGAAATTGAGGTAAGTTCCGAATTATCGGATGTCTTCACATTTTCGATCATGTAAGAAAAAAAATTTTCTTAGGTTTTATTTCAATTAGTATCCATGATACCTACAAGTATCCTGGATCCTGAAAGTATCCTGGATACCAATTTAATATAAAATAATATTTTTTTCCTACCTGACCGAAGATGTGGAACCGTCATATAAATCGGAACTAACCCATTGCCATTTCATTAAGACTGAATTAGTAGAACTAAGATTGATATTTCAGGCGTAAAAATCATGCCAATAAAGCTCGAAATGGGCCCATTAAGTCACTAGCAACGAGTCAATTTAGAGTTGATGGTGAGCTGATGAAACTACCTATTAATGAGTGATAGGAAATGTAGTACTGAGGCAAATTATACCTATTAATGATGAGTAAATATTTTATTGGATTGATATAATTTATTCGGAATAAATTTAGTATGTATTATCCAAATCTGTATTACGGATGAAATAAATAAAGGTATTATGATAGAATATTATATGTGACCATACTGTAGCCATATAAATTATGTCATATTTGGTTTTTTTTTTCATACTGTAGCCATATGATTATAGGATTAAAATATGTTCAACTATAGTGTCATATAATAGTGTTCTGTTTTCAAACTGTAGGTATAAGATTAAAGGAGTTCAAAATATGTATAAATGATAAAATCGAGTATGAGGAATAAAAGGGTCCAAGTAAAGTATATCTGACCATACAGTAGGAATATAACTATAGGATAGAAAGGGTTAACCTACAGTGTATCTGACCATACCAAAGGAATAACATGGAATAATTACTCACTACACTACCTATTCTAAAAAGATTCTTTATGATTAAAATACAGGAAAACTTGATATGACTTCTTCATACTTAAATATATTGGATCGTAGAGAAACTTTTCGCTGTTTTTTTAAAGATACTCTTTAATGAACATTACTGTTTAATGTTAATTTTTTCTAATGAAAATTATGAAAATTAATTTTTAATGAAAATTAATTTTTAATGAAAATAATTTTTAATGAAAATTAATTTTTAATGAAAATTAATTTTTAATGAAAATTAATTTTTAATGAAAATTAATTTTTAATGAAAATTAATTTTTAATGAAAATTAATTTTTAATGAAAATTAATTTTTAATGAAAATTAATTTTTAATGAAAATTAATTTTTAATGAAAATTAATTTTTAATGAAAATTAATTTTTAATGAAAATTAATTTTTAATGAAAATTAATTCTTAATGAACAGTATTGTTTAATGAATATCAGTTTTTAATGAAAATTACCTTTTTAATCATTGTTATTTTGATACATTTAATGCTAGAACTTCCACGTATTTGAAACTACTAGAAATACCAGGCAGTCAAAATGACTGCTTTTCATGTTTTACAACAGTGAGATACCGTTTTGAAACATTTTTAGAAAACACTGACAAACACTGTTGCCAGATTCCACGTTGTTTGGGACCACAGCAAAACATTTCAAAACCTGTTGCTTCTAGATTTTGTCAAGTAGTGTTCTAGTGTTAATTGATGAAGATTGTTCATTATTAGGGTTGTGACAATATCCGTTTAAAATCATAGAACCTGAAAATATTATACACGAAGAGAATTGAAGACTCGTTCTAAACCAGCGGTATACAGTATTCGATACCATTTCATTTCGTTACGTCTATGATATTCTTAAGATCTATGTTTTTAAACGCATATTGTCACAACCCTATTCATTATATAAATCACTGACAACCATTTTATACTTTTACTATTTATAATAATAAAATTTTCAAAAGAATTCGTTCTCATGAAAGTTGTTTCAAAATCTTCAACATTTGAAAATTCGTCTCGTTAAAAAAAAAATTAAAATAGGAAAAAATCATAAATTCCCCAACAACATAAATATATCGAAATCTATATCAGTGAATTAATCTAGACTCGGATAGATTAGGCTATTGTTAATCTAAAATCTAATAAGTTGAAGAAATAGTCGTTGAAACTCTACGAGAAATGCATTTTACTGATATAATTAGTATCTAATTACGTCTTATTTCATCTAACTCTACAATATAATTTTAAATAGAGCGAATAAACTATTTCTGCATAGTAATATTAAAGTGAGAAAATAATCAAGTTACTAGTCATTATACATATTAAAAGAAACAGTTAAAAATAGGCCCAGTGATTTGGCAGATCTATGGCAGTCCTATGGCAGACATATTTCGATCTTATGGCATGCATATGTCAGTCTTATGGCATGCATATGGCAAACATATGGCAGACATAAGGCAGTCTTATGGCAGGCATATGGCAGGCCAGGTAAATCACTGCACCTATTTTAAACATGACAGTATACCTTCAAAGTTTTTGTCCTGAAGTGCCCACAGAGCAATACTTTCTTAAACATAGCCAACAAACTGATTTAATCAATAAATAAGTGATTATAACTTTTAGAATGATTAAGTGATTATAACTTTAAGAATGAATAATTTGTATTAAAAATATAGACTAGTAACTTTTTATCAAGATGAGAGGTTCAAAAGCTACAAATGTATTCGAATACTCTAAATTAAGGTTAGAGAGTGATTAGTGTGCTATCTGACATTATACTGTTATTCCAAGTAATTAATAGAAGACCACAGGAAGCGAGAATTTTTGAGTATGCTTGCTAAAATATCTAGAAATCTGATAATAGAAATATTATGTAATACTAAAATTTATCTAACAAAATATAAGAAAACTTAAACAAAAAAAAAAATAGAAAAAAAAACGTAAAAAAAAAATAAGATGAAAATAAAAAATGTCAGTTAGCAGACTAATCACAGACTCCTAAGCACTCTACCACCACTTAACTAATCTTCAATAGTTACTCTAAACAACTTTGCCACAATATCTATTAGAATATATAAATATATCATAGATAATCTTCGATTAATGAATTCGTTATTAAATAGTATCATTTAAATATAAAGAAGCTCTTTCTCGTAGTATTTACATTAAAATGTTGAAAAAAATGAAATTGCAAAATTCTGATTTGCTATTTCATGATAATTAATAATAAATTAACTAATTTATAGAATTTTGGCTTTTGAAATATCAGAGAAAGGAAATTGATTGTTATAAATAATTCGATGTTAAAATACTTGAATAAAAAATGGAAATATAATACTGACAATTACATTGTTAAAAGCATATTCTTATTTTTAGTCTCTCTTTACTCCTGTTCTTTCATTTCATTATTCACCTTTTCATTAACTTCGTTCTCTTTTTCTCTCATTTATTCCATTTTCTTCTCATTGAAATTCATCATTCTCTCTCTTCTTTAATCCATTTTCTCCCAATTTATTTATTTCGGTCGCATCCAAACATATTCGTTAAAATGGTTCCACCGTTCTTCTTCACTGTCCATCCCGGGTTTCTTCTCAGTGGGTGCCCCAGATGTACTCGTCCCGGCAGACCCCACGCAAGTGTACCCCGCTTGGGTCAGCATGTCGAAGGCCTGCTCAATGAAGAGGTGCTTCAGGAAGAACCGGGCAGAGTAGCGATCCACTTGACCCCTGTCCGGGTCACGACATTCGTTGAGGGTGTCACCAAAAACTTCTCTGCAAAGACTCACTCGTCCACAAATCAAAATTTTGTTTAGTTTACGGAACTTCACGTCCGCCATTCCTGCACCCCCGAAGGCGAAGCTGCCCCTGTAGGAGACCGTGATGCAGCCAGACTTCTCCTCGGAACCAATAGAAGGGTCCAAGGGGACCACCACCTTACGGTGATCCAGCGAGTCCAGCATCTCATTGAGTTCGAAGAAGATGGCCTCCGCCCGAAGACGCTCCTTCTCACTAAAGTTCTCCGGTAAGACGAGCTTCTGGTTACGCAAATAGTCCAGGACGTAGCGGAAGAGCACCCCGTCTCTGTCAATGAAGAACTTCCCCTTGGAGTCACGAAGAACTGGAGTCTTTGCTTTGCCGAGGAACATTTGGCCCAACAGGCAATCAGGATTCTTCGTTAAAGTGGTCAGAGAGGTGGTGTAAAAAACTCCCCCCACATTCAGCTCCACAATGGGGGGAAAGGTCTGCGTTATAAGACTGTCCTCACCAGCACTCGCACCTCCTGATCGTTCACTAGCCCCGTTACTCGCCATGTTCGCAGGAGCGTCGCACGTGCAACAGCTACCAAAGAACTTAGTATACTGAGCTTCAGTCGATAAGTTTCGAAGGAGTTGAGTGAACGCACGCAGCGCAACACACAAAATAAACGCAGTAGTGACAATATGGACATGACGTCATCAGAGCAACACTTTAAAATCAAATCTACGGTCATTAATGTGAATGAAAACCTTTCAAACTATTTCATTATTGTTAGTATATCACCAAACATGTAATATATGGAACAGTTAAGCATCTAGATATCAATTTGAGCGATTTGCTCTGATGACGTCACGGCCAATTAGCACCATAGTGTAACTACTAACCGTGGTGTGTTGATGCAGCAAGTCACATGGACGGCCCTCCACTGTTGCATCTCCATTCAATCCCTGGGGTATTATCTCGTCCTCAATGGGATTAGTCGGAATGTTTCATGGAGTAATTTGGCGATAGTCGCAGTGTTACAAAAACTGACGCGGCTTACGAACCACTCCATTATTGCGATGACATATTTTCATATAAGAATACTTTTTAATCGTTTTGAACTCTGTGCGATTGATAAAAAAACATAATTGCTATTCAAATAAATAAAGCACGTTCAACTCTATTATTTATAGTGAAGTGTATTGTATTGTGAATTTTTCTTTTAATGGTGAAACAAATATTTAAGTATATAAACATTAAAAACACAATTGAATTCGAATAAGAATATCGAAATATTATGGAAACGAAAATGTACAAAAAACAGTATTAAATTGAAGATTTAAAATTCTATTATGTACAGGCAAAAATAAGTGTATCCGTAATGATTTTTTCACAGTTTACTAATTTTACAAAAACCAAACTTTATTATCTAATTGTAATGCTTGTAGATATTTTGAAATTAGTCTTGGTACACGACGATGAAGTTGTAGATTTGAAAATAACAGGAAATTAGAAAACTGTGATTTGTGAAATTAATATCATGCTGCGACTCTTTTGAGTCTTTTCTCTGATAGTAGTACACAAATCGATCTGGAAATTTTAAAGGTCAGATTAGTTCATGACCAATGTTAACACCAAGTTTCCGAGTACTGAGAGTGTTCTAGTACCTTTGACGCTGCTCTAAGTTTATCTTTAAGCATATAAAGGTGAATGCAGACCGCTGTGACTTCCTTTAATCTATCTGTGTGTTCGTTCCCCAAGCCAGCGATCTGTGAAATAGCGTCCCCTATATTTCAATCTAGGCAGACAGGTAAAACCTCAGGAGAATTTGATGCGCTTCACTTGGAAAGGAGGAAAATAGAGAAGAAATGGAAGTGATTTCAGATAGAGAATTTACAGTTAAAGGCCGTACACACGTAGGGTTTTTTAAGTCTTTCCACCAGACTTTTCGCTAAGCTCCTCCTACTTTTTCCACGAGAATATAAGAAAAAATGATATATTTATTATTTATTTTGGTTGATATCCATGATACCTACATGTATCATGGATACCAACTAAAATAAATAATAATTATATCGTTTTTTCTTATATTCTCGTGGAAAAAGTAGGAGGAGCTTAGCGAAAAGTCTGGTGGAAAGACTTAAAAACCCTACGTGTGTACGGCCCTTTTGGTAAGTCTTGTGGAAAAACTTTAAATATTGTAAAGACATCATGGAATTTCTTGGGGTGGTGTATATATACATTTTTTTATATTTTGTAACAATAATTCAATGAGATAATTCCTGACTCTATGGACGTAGAAAAGCTACTATTTGAAGGCACATGAATGCATAAAAGCTATCCTCTTTAGTAATCTAAAAAAAATAACATTACATTCTCTTTCAATTTTTAAAATCATTTTGAACGCTTGCGGCATAAAAGCTACTCTGCTCTATTATAACTTCAAAATTTACAGCACCAACAACTATAAAATAAACCGAAGTCTTCCTATCCCCATTCTCTCAACTGGAATAATCCAAATGGTTCCTACTTTCAGGAATATCGGCAAAAGGGGGAAAAGTGGGGTATAACAAACACAGGGATGAAATATGCGATCTTCAGATTGTTTCCGATAACGGCTTTCAACCATGCCGAAAAAGAGATGCCTCGGTTCTCTAATTTGGACCATGGTCCTTTCATGTCCTCTCAAATTCCCCGGCTGGAAAATAATTTGAGAATTTGGCCTCGGGAGCAAAAATAGAGACCGATAATATGAACGATAAATGGAGTTGATAATATTAGATATGAACGATAAATGGAGTTACATAATATTAGATATGAACGATAAATGGAGTTGATAATATTAGATATGAACGATAAATGGAGTTAGATAATATTAGATATGAACGGTAAATGGAGTTAGATAATATTAGATATGAACGATAAATGGAGTTGATAATATTAGATATGAACGATAAATGGAGTTAGATAACATTAGATATGAACGGTAAATGGAGTTAGATAATATTAGATATGAACGGTAAATGGAGATAGATAATGTTAGATATGAACGATAAATGGAGTTAGATAATATTAGATATGAACGATAAATGGAGTTAGATAATATTAGATATGAACGATAAATGGAGTTAGATAACATTAGATATGAACGATAAATGGAGTTAGATAACATTAGATATGAACGATAAATGGAGTTAGATAATATTAGATATGAAAGATAAATAGAGTTAGATAATGTTAGATATGAATGGTAAATGGAGTTAGATAATATTAGATATGAACGATAAATGGAGTTAGATAACATTAGATATGAACGATAAATGGAGTTAGATAACATTAGATATGAACGATAAATGGAGTTGATAATATTAGATATGAACGATAAATGGAGTTAGATAACATTAGATATGAACGGTAAATGGAGTTAGATAATATTAGATATGAACGGTAAATGGAGTTAGATAATGTTAGATATGAACGATAAATGGAGTTAGATAATATTAGATATGAACGATAAATGGAGTTAGATAATATTAGATATGAACGATAAATGGAGTTGATAATATTAGATATGAACGATAAATGGAGTTAGATAATATTAGATATGAACGATAAATGGAGTTGATAATATTAGATATGAACGATAAATGGAGTTAGATAATATTAGATATGAACGGTAAATGGAGTTAGATAATATTAGATATGAACGATAAATGGAGTTGATAATATTAGATATGAACGATAAATGGAGTTAGATAACATTAGATATGAACGGTAAATGGAGTTAGATAATATTAGATATGAACGGTAAATGGAGTTAGATAACATTAGATATGAACGATAAATGGAGTTAGATAACATTAGATATGAACGATAAATAGAGTTAGATAACATTAGATATGAACGATAAATGGAGTTAGATAATATTAGATATGAACGATAAATAGAGTTAGATAATGTTAGATATGAACGGTAAATGGAGTTAGATAACATTAGATATGAACGATAAATGGAGTTAGATAATATTAGATATGAACGATAAATAGAGTTAGATAATGTTAGATATGAATGGTAAATGGAGTTAGATAATATTAGATATGAACGATAAATGGAGTTAGATAACATTAGATATGAACGATAAATGGAGTTAGATAACATTAGATATGAACGATAAATGGAGTTGATAATATTAGATATGAACGATAAATGGAGTTAGATAACATTAGATATGAACGGTAAATGGAGTTAGATAATGTTAGATATGAACGATAAATGGAGTTAGATAATATTAGATATGAACGATAAATGGAGTTAGATAACATTAGATATGAACGGTAAATGGAGTTAGATAATATTAGATATGAACGGTAAATGGAGTTAGATAATGTTAGATATGAACGATAAATGGAGTTAGATAATATTAGATATGAACGATAAATGGAGTTAGATAATATTAGATATGAACGATAAATGGAGTTGATAATATTAGATATGAACGATAAATGGAGTTAGATAATATTAGATATGAACGATAAATGGAGTTGATAATATTAGATATGAACGATAAATGGAGTTAGATAATATTAGATATGAACGGTAAATGGAGTTAGATAATATTAGATATGAACGATAAATGGAGTTGATAATATTAGATATGAACGATAAATGGAGTTAGATAACATTAGATATGAACGGTAAATGGAGTTAGATAATATTAGATATGAACGGTAAATGAAGTTAGATAATGTTAGATATGAACGATAAATGGAGTTAGATAATATTAGATATGAACGATAAATGGAGTTAGATAATATTAGATATGAACGATAAATGGAGTTAGATAACATTAGATATGAACGATAAATGGAGTTAGATAACATTAGATATGAACGATAAATAGAGTTAGATAACATTAGATATGAACGATAAATGGAGTTAGATAATATTAGATATGAACGATAAATAGAGTTAGATAATATTAGATATGAACGATAAATAGAGTTAGATAATGTTAGATATGAACGGTAAATGGAGTTAGATAATATTAGATATGAACGATAAATGGAGTTAGATAATGTTAGATAACGAATGATGCACTGAGAAAAATAAACAACTCCAACTGATGCACCCAGATGTTTCGAGTTCACCCTATGGCTTTGTCTCTAAAGCGAGACACTAAAGTGCATCAAACTGATGCACTTTAGTGCATCCAAACTAAAGTTTGATGCACAAAAGTGTCTCGCTTTAGAGACAAAGCCATAGGGTGAACTCGAAACACTTGGGTGCATCAGAATTTCTCTGAGTGTGGAATGGATATGCACCGATATTATCAGATTTATATGATTTATATAGAGCTCGATAATATTAGATATCAATTATAAAGACGTCAATCCTAAATGTAAACAGTATTATGATACCAATTGCTTTAATAATTGTATAATTTCCACAGGGAAAAGGTATATTTTTCCATTCACATTTAAATGTAAATCAATAACTAATTTTTTCTATCATATTTTTGTTTTCGAATCTTTCATTTCTATGCAGTTTTGAGATACAAGTAAAACTCTCTCAAATATCTAACCTCAAAACAAATAAAGCCTATCGGTACCTTCTGGAGCGTGATACACACGCCTCCAAATCCCGCCCTCAAATTCGCGTCCTCGAATTCGCACTCTCCAATTCGTGCCCTCCAATTTGCGCCCCTCAAAGAAGTGCGCCAGACGTATTTCTGTTTATCTCTGGCAAACATAATTTCAGAAATTGTTCCAGCTGGAGACACTCTCTCTCTCTCTCCAATAAAGTCTCTGGAGACACGCAGCCAACTTCTCTTTTGTGGTATTCTCTTCTTGGGACTTTACGCAACCTACCTTGTAGAGGAGTAGTTAAAATGGAAACAAGGAACTGTGAGAGAAAAGAGTCAATGTGATGATGTACTATCAGAGAAAAGAGTCACTGTGATGATGTACTATCAGAGAAAAGAGTCACTGTGATGATGTACTATCAGAGAAAAGAGTCACTGTGATGATGTACTATCAGAGAAAAGAGTCACTGTGATAATTTACTATCAGAGAAAAGAGTCACTGTGATGATTTACTATCAGAGAAAAGAGTCACTGTGATGATGTACTATCAGAGAAAAGAGTCACTGTGATGATGTACTATCAGAGAAAAGAGTCACTGTGATGATGTACTATCAGAGAAAAGAGTCACTGTGATGATTTACTATCAGAGAAAAGAGTCACTGTGATGATGTACTATCAGAGAAAAGAGTCACTGTGATGATGTACTATCAGAGAAAAGAGTCATTGTGATGATGTACTATCAGAGAAAAGAGTCACTGTGATGATGTACTATCAGAGAAAAGAGTCACTGTGATGATGTACTATCAGAGAAAAGAGTCACTGTGATGATGTACTATCAGAGAAAAGAGTCACTGTGATGATGTACTATCAGAGAAAAGAGTCACTGTGATGATGTACTATCAGAGAAAAGAGTCACTGTGATGATGTACTATCAGAGAAAAGAGTCACTGTGATGATGTACTATCAGAGAAAAGAGTCACTGTGATGATTTACTATCAGAGAAAAGAGTCACTGTGATGATGTACTATCAGAGAAAAGAGTCACTGTGATGATGTACT
The DNA here is from genome assembly GCA_947561585.1 of Caprella mutica. Classification (NCBI taxonomy): domain Eukaryota; kingdom Metazoa; phylum Arthropoda; class Malacostraca; order Amphipoda; family Caprellidae; genus Caprella; species Caprella mutica. The sequence goes on from CANNZV010000996.1 coordinate 210,640, forward strand.
ATCAGAGAAAAGAGTCACTGTGATGATGTACTATCAGAGAAAAGAGTCACTGTGATGATGTACTATCAGAGAAAAGAGTCACTGTGATGATGTACTATCAGAGAAAAGAGTCACTGTGATGATGTACTATCAGAGAAAAGAGTCACTGTGATGATTTACTATCAGAGAAAAGAGTCACTGTGATGATTTACTATCAGAGAAAAGAGTCACTGTGATGATGTACTATCAGAGAAAAGAGTCACTGTGATGATGTACTATCAGAGAAAAGAGTCACTGTGATGATGTACTATCAGAGAAAAGAGTCACTGTGATGATGTACTATCAGAGAAAAGAGTCACTGTGATGATTTACTATCAGAGAAAAGAGTCACTGTGATGATGTACTATCAGAGAAAAGAGTCACTGTGATGATGTACTGTGAGAGAAAAGAGTCACTGTGATGATGTACTGTGAGAGAAAAGAGTCACTATGATGATGTACTGTGAGAGAAAAGAGTCACTGTGATGATGTACTATCAGAGAAAAGAGTCACTGTGATGATGTAGTATCAGAGAAAAGAGTCACTGTGATGATGTACTATCAGAGAAAAGAGTCACTGTGATGATGTACTATCAGAGAAAAGAGTCACTGTGATGATGTACTATCAGAGAAAAGAGTCACTGTGATGATGTACTATCAGAGAAAAGAGTCACTGTAATGATGTACTATCAGAGAAAAGAGTCACTGTGATGATGTACTATCAGAGAAAAGAGTCACTGTGATGATGTACTATCAAAGAAAAGAGTCACTGCGATGATGTACTGTGAGAGAAAAGAGTCACTGTGATGATGTACTATCAGAGAAAAGAGTCACTGTGATGATGTAGTATCAGAGAAAAGAGTCACTGTGATGATTTACTATCAGAGAAAAGAGTCACTGTGATGATGTACTATCAGAGAAAAGAGTCACTGTGATGATGTAGTATCAGAGAATAGAGTCACTGTGATGATGTACTGTCAGAGAAAAGAGTCACTGTGATGATGTACTATCGGAGAAAAGAGTCACTGTAATGATGTAGTATCAGAGAAAAGAGTCACTGTGATGATGTACTGTCAGAGAAAAGAGTCACTGTGATGATGTACTATCAGAGAAAAGAGTCACTGTGATGATGTACTATCAGAGAAAAGAGTCACTTTGATTATGTACTATCAAAGAAAAGAGTCACTGCGATGATGTACTATCAGAGAAAAGAGTCACTGTGATGATGTACTATCAGAGAAAAGAGTCACTGTGATGATGTACTATCAGAGAAAAGAGTCACTTTGATTATGTACTATCAAAGAAAAGAGTCACTGCAATGATGTACTGTGAGAGAAAAGAGTCACTGTGATGATGTACTGTGAGAGAAAAGAGTCACTGTGATGATGTACTATCAGAGAAAAGAGTCACTGTGATGATGTACTATCAGAGAAAAGAGTCACTGTGATGATTTACTATCAGAGAAAAGAGTCACTGTGATGATGTACTATCAGAGAAAAGTCACTGTGATGATGTACTATCAGAGAAAAGAGTCACTGTGATGATGTACTATCAGAGAAAAGAGTCACTGTGATGATGTACTATCAGAGAAAAGAGTCACTGTGATGATGTACTATCAGAGAAAAGAGTCACTGTGATGATGTACTATCAGAGAAAAGAGTCAATGTGATGATGTACTATCAGAGAAAAGAGTCACTGTGATGATGTAGTATCAGAGAAAAGAGTCACTGTGATGATGTAGTATCAGAGAAAAGAGTCACTGTGATGATGTACTATCAGAGAAAAGAGTCACTGTGATGATGTACTATCAGAGAAAAGAGTCACTGTGATGATGTAGTATCAGAGAAAAGAGTCACTGTGATGATGTACTGTCAGAGAAAAGAGTCACTGTGATGATGTACTATCGGAGAAAAGAGTCACTGTGATGATGTAGTATCAGAGAATAGAGTCACTGTGAAGATGTACTGTCAGAGAAAAGAGTCACTGTGATGATGTACTATCAGAGAAAAGAGTCACTGTGATGATGTACTATCAGAGAAAAGAGTCAATGTGATGATGTACTATCAGAGAAAAGAGTCACTGTGATGATGTACTATCAGAGAAAAGAGTCACTGTGATGATGTACTATCAGAGAAAAGAGTCACTGTGATGATGTAG